>JAOTAX010138089.1:0-17194 GCA_025629825.1 Erythroxylum guanchezii | reverse complement strand
TATTTATAGTTATTGTGTAATGAGTAAAATGCATTGTTTGTGTATTGTGTGCTAAATGGCTTGCTTTGAAATGTTGTATGGTGAAAATTGCTTCATAATGTATGACATTTGATAAGAAATGAATTGTGAGTATTGTTATGCTATGCCTTGTATTATGGCATTTTGATTAAATGGAAAGAAGAAAAGTATAAGAATATGAAATTGTGAATGATTGATTTAAGCATGAAAATTGATTATGTTTGGGCGAGAGAAGAACCGTTTCTTAGTCACGTGCACGTCAACGTAAAGCCTTCTCCCGGCTACCCACTTGTGGCCCACGAGATCCGAAAAATGGACTTGTTTCATTCGCGGTGTAAACTTCGGTTTCTCCGTTTTGTTCCACAGAACCCTCAAGCCAATTGTGTGTGCATTGCATTTTAATGTGTCAAGTTATGATGACATTTTAAGTGTTATGTTTTGTAGTGAATTACATCCAATATGTCACATGTGAAGATGCTTTGAATTATGAAATGTGAATTGAAATTGTAAATGCGGAACTTTCATTGCGATGTGTATGCTTATATGAATGTAAATATATGGTTGATTGTATGGCTCTTTGCCAATGGCTATAAATATTTTAGCCACTGAGCTGTGTAGCTTAACCCAATATTTTTCCCACTTCTCAGGTGTAGATCGAGAAGATCAGTGAATCCTTGCAAGGTATTTGGACAATTCCGAGAGAGATAGCTTTTGTACTAAATTAGTAGCTAGATGTTTGGATAACTTTATAAGCATATTGAGCATTGAGCATCCAATCTATTTTTGCAACTTGTGTTAAGACTTTGATGAAATGTCGATATGTAATTAAAGCTATGGATGAACTTCATTTTGTTTAGAAATGAGAATGAGAACTTGAGACGTTCCTTTGTGTATGTACTTATTTGATCATGTAGCGTACAATTCATATTTCAAGTTTTCATAGGGGTGAAAATTGCGTACTGAATTCATGGAGAAAACTGGGTTCATTTAGGCGATATTAGACAAAGTATTCTTCTTGAAAGTTGTAGCTTATCCTCTTATCTTTCCAACGGTATAAAGTTTGTAAAATTTGGGTATCAAAGTTGAGAGTTATGAGCGTTATAAGTGATGATGCTGTATGGGAGGTATGAACATAACAACTATGGTGAATGATGAGAGTTTGTGTATTCTATGAGTTATTTTAGTTGAGATTTAGGAGCTTAATGCATACAAATTGGTAATTGAATGGTTGAGGAGTGTTATTGGAATAGAAGGGCTGATTGTGGGGAGATTATGAGTGTATATGGTGTTAGAATGGATGTTGAATGCATTGGAGAGGCTTTGGAAGGAGTTTTAGGTGACCAATGTCCATTTAACAGACATTAGGTACGTTTAATGGACCTTCTCGGGTGAAAAAGAGCCCCCAGCCTAGTGCATGTTCGTTAAACGGGTCTTCTCGGGTGAAAAATGGCTTTTTAGCCAGTCTATGTCTGTTAATTGGACATTCGCAGGACGGCTATAGTAAATCACGATTTTGACCACTTTAGAGGCCGAATCTCGCTTTGAGGTCTTATGAAAGTTGTAGATCTCGAAGTCCTCTTTCAAATGGCCCAAAAACGAAATCAATCCGACGTTTATAGAAAAGGTTATGGTAATTGCGCCAAGATATGTACAATTGGAGTAAGGACATAAACATGTTGGATTCCTTTGGCCATAACGTCTTCATTCGACCTCCAAATTAAGTGATTCTTGAAGCATTGGATTCCTAACACGTTTTCCTACCTCTACATAAAAATTGGTAGCTTTTGGAGTTGAGTTCGAAAAGATTGATTCAAAGCAAGTGAGGGTTTGTTGAAATAACCCTACAAGGAAAACCGCTCACGCTTTTTGACTCCGGATCAGATAGTTAGGCTCTAGGAATGAGGTCTAACACCTTGGTTGGGCTTCGGGAACGGACTTAACATCTTTTGGTATCAGAGCTTAGGCTTTAAAGAGTCCTAGGCTTAAAATGTGGTGTGCTATGCATTATTTTGTTATGTGATAAATTGCTTGCACTTTGAATTCATTATTTGCAGTAAGTGACATGCATATCATACGTACGTGTAGGAAATAGGATTAAGATAAAATGTGAGCTAATCGTTAATGTTTTTATTGAAGCGTGAAATGCCACCTTGTAGAAAGACACGAGGAGTTATGCAATGATCGGTTGCACCTGACCCTCCACCAAAAGAGGAGGGCACGAATGAGTCTAGAGCCCTAGGAGATGCTGAGGCTTCTATAAGGGACAATAGTGGGCCCTCTAGATCTCTGACGTAAGAGTCTCCTGTTCCTCAGGAGCAAGCGCCTACCTTAGACCTAAGATTTTTCTAAGCCTTCACTCAAGCGTTTATCCAGGTTATGGGACAGATGCCGTAATCTTCTGCTCCGACCCCAGTTAAGAAAGGGAAGTAGTTCGACAAGTTAAGAAAGTATAAGGCAGTGGATTTCTATGGAACCACTGATCCTGAGGAAACTGAGACATGAATGAGAAAGACAGAAAGGATACTTGATTAGATGGATTGTGAGGATGACGAGAAGGTTGAATATGCTGCGAGTTTGCTACAAGGGGATGCTCTGCATTGGTGGGAGAGTGTCTTGGGAAGTTAGTTGAAGCCACCGGTGTTGGCATGGAAGGATTTCCTGATTGTGTATAAGAAGAAGTATTTGTATGAGGTGTACATTCAGTAGAAGCAGAGGGAATTCCTGAGTCTCACCTAGAGGGAGATGACGGTTAGTGACTCTTCGGTTTACACAATTATCCCATTATGCAGCAGAGATGATGCTGAGTGAGGCGGCTAATTGTCGTCGGTTTGAATCAGGATTGCACCTAGCCATCAGGGAAAAAGTGGTGGTGCAGAACTTCTGTGACTTCCAACAGGTGGTTGAAGCAATAGTGAGGGTTAAAAATATTGAAAATATAAAGAGTGCTGTCAACAAAAAGAGGAAGGGCAGAAAATAGTCTAAGAGGGGAGGCGGTGCTCCTATGTCAGAGAGGAGTGCTAGGACTTTCCCTGCACAGTATGAGGAGAAGAGCAGTGGAGTGAGAAGGCTTAGACAGATGAAAACTATCTCACATCAAGCCTCAACGGCTGGAGGTAGCAGAAGGGGAGTTGGGGATAAGCCGCCCATTCCCAAATGTGAGCACTGCAGAAGGCTTCATAAAGGAGAATATTATCGACTGATTGGAGCATGCTTTAACTATGGGGAGAAAGGACACATGGCAAGAGAGTGCTCTCAGAATCCAAGACATGAGAGAAGTCAGATGCAAGCTTCCAAGAGGGCTGAGATAGTAGGACACAAGACAGTGACGGAAGTAGGCAGTAGAAGTTCTGATGCAGCCAAGAAAGTGAACCCTCCAGGGAGATCGAGGGGACAAGCACCAGCTAGAGCGTTTGCTATGACAAGGGAGGATGCAGAGACAGCTCCAGAAGTCATAACTGGTATGATTAAATTATTTGATGAAGATGTTATTGTTTTGATTGATCTGGGTTCTACTCATTCGTTTGTGTCATTAAGTAGAATTGTGTATGGTAGAGAATTGAGCCCATTGGATACTCCTTTGCTAGTGAGTACTCCAATCGGCCAATGTATTATTATTAGTCAAGTCTATAGAGACTGTGAGATTCATATTGGAGAGGAAAAATTAGTGGTGGATCTAATGCCATTGAGGATGGGAGGATTAGATGTGATTTTGGGGATGAACACTTTGGAGAAGTATAATGCCAACTTGGATTACAAACAGAAGATTGTGGAGTTTGAAATTAGCATTGGTAGAAAGGTGCTATTTATGGGGGACAGAAAAGTGAGTCTGACTCGGATGGTTTCGACTCTGACAGCAGAAAAACTGATGAGGAAAGGGTGTAAAGCATTTTTTGCCTATGTGGTAGACATAAAGGCAGATGGAGGAAAGCTAGAAGAAATAATTATGGTCATGGAATTCTCAGATGTCTTTCCCGAGGAATTACCAAGACTACCACCCCCTAGGGAAATTGAATTTCCTATTGAGCTTCTTCCGGGCATAATGCCAATCTCGATTCTGCCTTATAGAATGGCTCCAGCGGAATTGAAGGAGCTTAAAGAGCAATTGGAAGAATTATTGGAGAAATGGTACATTAGTCCGAGCTCTTCGCGATGGGGAGTTCCGGTCCTTTTTGTAAAGAAGAAAGATGGATCGTTGAGGATATGTGTGGACTACTGGAAGCTCAACCATGTCACTATCAAGAATAGATATCCGCTCCCCCGCATAGATGATTTGTTTGATCGGTTGCAAGGGACGAGAGTCTTTTCTAAGATAGACTTGAGATCGGGTTATCACTAATTAAGGATAAAGGAGTCTGATGTGTCAAAGACTGTTTTTAGAACACGGTATGGCTACTTTGAGTTTTTGGTTATGCCTTTTGGATTGACAAATGCACCTGCAGCTTTTATGGACTTGATGAATCGAGTCTTTAAGTCCTTCTTAGACCAATTTATCATTGTCTTTATTGATGATATATTGGTTTATTCTAAGAGTGATAAGGAGTATGAGGAATATTTGAGGGTTGCCTTGGAGACTTTAAGGAAGAACGAGTTGTATACCAGATTCGATAAATGCAAATTTTGGCTAAGAGAAGTAGCTTTTCTTGGGCATGTGATTTCAGAGCACAGAGTGCATGTGGATCCAGGAAGATAGAAGTTGTTGTGAAATGGGAAGCACCTAAGAATATAGCAAAAGGGAGGAGTTTCTTGGGTTTAGCTGGGTATTACCGGAGGTTTGTGGAGGGCTTTTCTATAATAGTAGCTCCACTTACTAAATTGACAAGGAAGAATCAGAAGTTTGTGTGGGTAGATGAATGTTAGAAGAGCTTCAAGGAGCTTAAGTATCAATTGACGAGTCCACCAATTTTGACTTTGCCTTCGGGTAATGATGGATACATAGTGTATAGTGATGCCTCGAGGAAGGGATTAGGCTGTGTGTTGATGCAAGGAGATAAGGTGATTGCTTATGCTTCTAGACAATTGAAGCCTTATTAGATGAATTATCCCATGCATGACTTAGAATTGGCTGCCATAATTTTTGCATTAAAAATCTGAAGACATTACTTGTATGGAGTCACTACTGGGGTGTTTACAGACCACAAGAGTCTTAAGTACCTGATGAGCCAGAAAGAGTTGAATTTAAGACAGAGAAGATGGTTAGAGCTGTTAAAGGATTATGACTTAATGATTGATTATCACCCAGGGAAGGCTAATGTAGTAGCAGATGCACTGAGTAGAAAATTGACTGTGGAACATGTGGAGACAGTGTATCTTCCTTTGTTGAAGGAATTAGCCAAACTCATAGTGACATTGAGACAAGCTGAATCTGATTGTATATTGGCTAACTTTAGAGAGAGGCCAGTATTGAATCAGAAGATTAAAGATTGCAGGAATAGGATGAGTATTTAAGTAAGGCTCAGAGAAGAGATAAAAATGGTAAACTTTCTGAAATAGAGGTAAGGGATGATGGATTGATGGTGGTAGGTAATAGACTATGTATTCCTGATATGCGAGAGTTGAAAAATGAAACTTTGGATGAGGAACATAATGCGCCTTATGCAATGCACCCAGGAAGTACGAGAATGTATAGAGATTTGAAGGAGCAATTTTGGTGGAAAGGGATGAAGAAAGAAGTGGTAGAATATGTTAAAACATGCTTAGTGTGCCAGCAAGTTAAGGCTGAGCACCAAGCACCTTCAGGCAAGCTTAAACCTTTGTCGATTCCGGAATGGAAATGGGAGAAGATTACAATGGATTTCTTGATGGGATTGCCAAGAACCAGCAGGAAGCATGATACAATATGGGTGATTATGGATAGGCTAACCAAGTCCACACATTTCTTGCCAATTAGACAGACAGATTCTTTGAATGTCTTTGTCAAGAAATACGTGGATGAGATACTAAAACTTCATGGGATTCCAAGTTCGATAGTCTCGGATAGAGATCCTAGGTTCACCTTTAGATTTTAGGAAAGCTTACAGGAGGTTTTGGGAACTAAATTGCATTTTAGTGCAGCTTTCCACCTTTAAACTGATGGACAATCGGAGAGAACGATCTGGACTTTGGAGGTAATGCTGAGAGCTTGTGTTATAGATTTTAAAGGCTCATGGGATGATCATTTGCCTTTAACAGAATTTGCTGATAATAATTCCTATCACTCAGTAATTCAGATGGCACCATATGAAGCTCTTTATGGTAGGAGGTGCAGAACTCCTATTTGTTAGGATGAGGAATGTGAGAGGAGACTTGTAGGACTTGAGTTGGTGCAAGTCACTGTTGACAAGATTAAGTTGGTGAAATAGAGACTTAAAGCAGCTCAAGATAGAGTGAATAGCTACATAGATGCACATAGAAGGGAGATGGAATTTAAAGTTGGACACAAGGAGTTTTGAGATTTGGTAACAAGGGTAAGCTTAGTCCAAGATATATAGGCCCTTATGAAATTATTGAGAGGAATGGGCCTTTAGCCTACAAGTTAGCTTTGCCATCAGAATTATATAAGATTCACAATGTCTTCCATGTGTCGATGATAAGGAAGTACCGATCAGATCCTTCACACATAGTTCAACCTTCAGAGGTTTAGCTAAAGGAGGATTTGACATATGAGGAGCAACCAGTGGAGATCCTAGATTTGAAGGAAAAGGTTTTGAGAAAGAAGATTGCGAAACTAGTTAAAGTCTTATGCAGGAACCATTCCACAGAGGAGACAACATGGGGGCCTTTGGAAGCAATGAAGGAGAAGTATCCGGACCTCTTCAACGACTCAGGTAAGAATTTTGAGAACGAAATTATTTTAGGGGACGAGAGTTGTTGGACCTTGTTTTCTTTTCTAAATTTCCTATAAATTGTTTAATGATTTATTCATGCTTGTTTGTTTGTCGCATTATTTATTTTTAGAATTGGGTCATTTGTTAAGTAGGCTTGAATAAAGATTGAAAATTTGATGCGAAGATTGGGACTTAGTTAGAATTAATGTGGAGTTAGTGGCTTAAAGGTGTAGAGCCATAAAAGACAAAATAAAGGCAAACTTGGGAGAACAAGGCTAAGGAGGGGTATTATTGGAAGAAAGGAAGTAACAAAAGGGCTAAAAATTAGAAGAAGAGTGGAAGAAAATCGTAAGCAGCCAAGAGGAGAAAAGAAAAACGTGAGGGAGAAGAGAAGAAGAAGAAAAATCGAAAAAGCTAGGGAAAAAGGAAGGAAAAATCGTGGGAAGAAGAAAAAATCAAGGCTTTCAAGGTAAGTTCATCATCTTCTTCATGCTTTAGTAAGGAAATAGGTTGTGGTATTGTGCATGAGAAGTTGTTGAGAGAAAAAGGGGTTTTGTGTTGGGAATGCTTGGAGGAAGAAGATGATTGAGAGACCCATTGGTTCTTGGGTTTCTACGCTAGGTTTTGGGATTTCTAACCTAGATGACCTATGGGTAGGTTAAGTATGAGCTTGATTAGGGTTAATTTCTTTTTGCTGTGGTTTTGGAAATTTTGGGAGATTTCCAATTGAATGAGAATGTTGGTTGTGTTAGGGAATCAAGGACAACCTATCCAAGAGCAAGAGGAAGGACACAATTGAATTTGGATTTCAAGAGTTATAAGGTGGGTAATTTATTTATAGTTATTGTGTAATGAGTAAAATGCATTGTTTGTGTATTGTGTGCTAAATGGCTTGCTTTGAAATGTTGTATGGTGAAAATTGCTTCATAATGTATGACATTTGATAAGAAATGAATTGGGGGTAATGTTATGCTATGCCTTGTATTATGGCATTTTGATTAAATGAAAATAAGAAAAGTATGAGAATTTGAAATTGTGAATGATTGATTTGAGCATGAAAATTGATTGTGTTTGGGCAAGAGAGGAACCGTTTCATAGTCACATGCATGTCAACATAAAGCTTTCTCCCGGCCACCCGCTTGTGGCCCACGAGATCCAAAAAGTAGACTCGTTTCGTTCACGGTGCAAACTTCGATTTCTTCGTTTTGTTCCACGAAACCCTCGAGCTAATTATGTGTGCATTGCATTTTAATGTGCCAAGTTATGATGACATTTTAAGTGTTATGCTTTGTAGTGAATTACATCCAATATGTCACATGTGATAATGTTTTGAATTATGAAATGTGAATTGAAATTGTAAATGCAGAACTTTCATTGGGATGTGTATGCCTATATGAATGTAAATATATGGTTGATTGTATGGCTCATCACCAATGGCTATAAATATTTTAGCCACTGAGTTGTGTAGCTCAACCCAATATTTTTCCCACTCCTCAGGTGCAGATTGAGAAGATCAGTGAATCCTTGCAAGGCATTTGGACAATTCCGAGAGAGTTAGCTTTTGTACTTGTGTTAAGACTTTGATGAAATGTCGATATATAATTAAAGCTATGTATGAACTTCATTTTGTTTAGAAATGAGAATGAGAACTTGAGAAGTTCCCTTGTGTATGTACTTATTTGATCTTGTAGTGTACAATTCATATTTCAAGTTTTCATCAGGGTGAAAATTGTATACTGACTTCATGGAGAAAATTGGGTTACTTTAGGCAATATTAGACAAAGTAGTCTTCTTGAAAGTTGTAGCTTATCCTCTTATCTTTCTAACGGTATAAAGTTTGTAAAATTTGGGTATCGAAGTTGAGAGTTATGAGCATTATAAGTGATGATGCTATATGGGAGGTATGAACATGACAGCTACGGTGAATGATGAGAGTTTGTGTATTCTATGAGTTATTTGAGTTGAGATTTGGGAGCTTAATGCATTCAAATTGGTAATTAAATTGTTGAGGAGTGTTATTGGACTAGAAGGTTGAATTTGGGGAGATTATGAGTGTATATGGTGTTAGAATGGATGTTGGAAGCATTGGAGAGGCATTGGAAGGAGTTTTGGGTCACCAATGTCCGTTTAACTAACATTAGGTCCGTTTAATAGACATTCTCGAGTGAAAAAGAGCCCCAACCCAGTGCATGTCCATTAAACGGACCTTCTCGGGTGAAAACTGGCTTTTTAGCCAGTCTATGTCCGTTAAACGGACATTCACGGGACAGCTACAGTAAATCACGTTTTGGACCACTTTAGAGGCCGAATCTTTCTTTGAGTCTTCATGAAAGTTGTAGATCTCGAAGTCCTCTTTCAAATGGCCTAAAAAAGAAATCAATCCGACATTTGTAGCAAAAGTTGTGGCAATTGGGCCAAGATATGTATAGTTGGTGTAAGGACATAAACATGTTGGATTCCTTTGGTCATAACTTCTTCATCCGACCTCCAAATTAAGTGATTCTTGAAGCATTGGATTCCTAACACATTTTTCTACCCCTCTACTAAAATTGGTAGCTTTTGGAGTTAAGTTCGAAAAGATTGATTCAAAGCAATTGAGGGTTTGGTGAAATAACCCTACAAGGAAACTCGCTCACGCTTTTTGACTCCAGATCGGATAGTTGGGCTCTGAAAATGAGGTCCAACACCTTGGTTGGGCTTTGGGAACGGGACTCAACACTAGGGCAGAAGGAGAGAGTTGTGGAACTTGCTTCTTGGAGCTAAAAGACAGATTGAGAGCCTAGAGATAGACGGAGATTCAAAGTTTCATTCCCGATTAGGCAAAGAGAACCCTGTCATCTAGATTTTTTAAATTCGAGCAAAGAAGAGGAGGAGCTGCCCCCTCTAGTTCTTATTTTAATTTCTTTCTCTTCTAGCATATTTATCATGGATTATTTGATTGTTGGGGATGTTATGGATATTATGATTGGCTAAAACAATTTTTAGGGTTTGTTGTTTGAATTATTTGTGAACCTTTGGTTATTGATTTAATGATATACATGTTTGTGTTATTTATTCTACTTAAACCTTGCAATAAATCGAGAGAGTGAGCTTCGTAATCTGTGTTAATTATACAACGAGAGTTAACTATTAATGGACCTATAAATAACAAGTTATTGATTTATTAGGAAGAGATTTCAATAGATCAACACGTTGCCTATAGGATAGCTTCATATCTAGTTGAATTTTTAGGAAAGGATTTGCACATCGAGAGATTTCGAAGTTAATTCTAATTTATTTAACTAGTGACATTTAGTTACACCTTGAGAGAGGGTAGCTATAATTTTAGGAAATCTTAGGCCAAGCATAAATTGAATCAATTAATCAAAGGGTAGAAAATAGGGATAATGAGAAGTCCTAATGTTTAATCTTGATTTTCTCCAAGTCTTAGTTTGCGATTTTGGTTTGGGTTGTGTTGTTCCCTTCTACTTTTAGTTTTTCTTTATTTTACTTATTTTTTAATAATTTGATTGAAACTATTTCTTAAAAAAGAATAACCTGAATTTAGTGGTGCCTAAGCGCAATCCTTGTGGGATTGATATCCATTTTCAACTTCAAGTACGACCTGTATACTTGCAGTTTTAAGCGTAAAACTAGTAGTGTGTTTTGCATTCAACAAGTTTTTGGAATCATTGATGGGGATTATTTCTTTAGCATCTTGTTTATTCTTGATTACTTTGATTTAAGAGTTTTTGATACTTTTCCTTGTGTCTTTGCAGTTGTATGAACACAAGGAACACGCAAAGGACTACTGAATTTTGTGAAAAAGAGTTAGTAGATATCACAAGGCGCGAACAAGAGTTAAAAAGAGTGAAGCACCAAGACATTATACAAAGAAATATGGCGGAAGAAGGAGAACAAGGAGGGATTGAAAGGACACTGATGGACTTTATGAGGCCAGAATTTAGCCCTCAAGGAGTTGTGAGGTCAGCGATTCAAGCTAACAATTTCGAGATCAAGTTGACACTCCTTAACATTCTTCAGAGCAGTGTGCAGTTCTATGGGTTGTCTAATAAAGATCCCAACACCCATCTCACCAACTTTTAGAGATTTGCAACACCTTCTGGTTTAATGGGATCTCTGACGATGCCGTGAGGTTACGACTATTTTCTGTCACTTTGAAAGATCAAACGAAGGCATGGTATAATTCACTCAGCTCAGGGCAGATTAATACTTGGGAACAGTTAGCCCAGGTATTTCTCGCTAAATACTTCCCATTGACCAATACAACAAGGATCATTAAGGAAGTCATAAATTTTCAACAAAGCGATGGGGAGTCTTTATATGAAGCTTGGGAGAGGTTTAAAGAACTACAAAGAAGTTGCCCCCATCACAACCTTCTGAGGGAGTTCCTCATGGAAGCATTCTACAATGTTGTAAATTAGAGCATAAGAGGAACCATATATACAGCTGCAGGTGGATATTTAATGAGAAAAACGATAGATGTAGCTCATGACCTTTTGGAGGAATTAACGAGCAACAATTGTATGTGGTCAAGTGAAAGGAGTAGGCAAGGGCAGAAGGGGCAAAAAGATACGATCCCAATTGACTCTATTACCCCTTTGCAAGCAAATATCACAAACCTCACCAAATAGTTGAGCAACATGTAAGGAGAATCTTCATCCACAACCAAAGCTATGCAATCACAGTGTGAGTTATGTAGGCAGGACAACCATTGCACAGTAGAATGCTTTTTGCTGAGAGCCAGTAGTAATGGCCAGGTAAATTACTTAGGCCAACCATAGCGAGGTAACAATCTGTACTCGAATACTTATAATCTGGGGTGAAAAAATCACCTAAAATTTTCTTAGAGTATTAACAATGTAAGTGGCCGAGCATGACAGCAAGGACCTCTGGGATTTCAGAAAGACCGACTTAGATCTTTAGAGAACAAAATGGGTAAGTTGATAGATGTTTTAGGGTCTAGAATGGAAAATCAAGAAGAGAACCAAAAGAGGATGTTTTTGAGCTAAAAGGAAAGTCAAAAAAGGATGGAGGCAAAGTTTGATCAGATAGTGAAGATCCATGCCTCATCCATCCACAACTTGGAGGTACAAGTAGGTCAACTTGCTAATGCTATATCTTCTAGAAGTGCAGGTAGCTTACCAAGCAATATCGAGGCTAACCCAAGGGGACAACTCAAGGCTATCATACTTCGAAGTGGCAAGCAGATGGAGGAATCAAGTGTCAAAAAGGATTGCCAAGAAAAAGGAAAAGATAAGGAGATTCAAGAAGAGAAAGAAGAAGAGAGGCCTTATGTACCACCACCACCCTTCAAGCCTAAACTTCCGTATCCATAAAGGGTGAGACAACATCAGGTGGACACTTAGTTTTCCAAGTTTTTGGAGAAACTAAAGAAGCTTCAGATTAACTTGTCATTGGCGAAAGCTTTAGAGTGCATGGCCAAGTATGTGAAGTTTCTGAAGGACATACTGACACACAAATGTACTTAGGAGGACAATCAAACGGTCACTTTGACAGAGAATTTTCGTTCAATTATCTCAAGCATGATGCCTTCAAAACTACAAAATCGAGGGAGTTTTACGATTCCATATTTGTTTGTTACTTTGAATTTTCTAAATGCTTATGTGATTTAGGTACAAGCATTAACTTGATGCCTTTGTCTGTTTTCAGGAAATTGGGACTAGGAAAGGTCAAGCCAACATCCATACTGATTCAACTTGCGGATCAATCCATCAAGAGACCATATAGAGTTATAGAAGATGTGTTGGTAAAAGTAGATAAATTTATTATTCCTGTTGATTTTGTGGTATTGGATTTTAAAGTTGATAAAAATTGTCCATTGATTTTGGGTAGGCCCTTTATGAATACTGGTAGGGCATTAGTTGATGTGCATGAGGGAAAACTTGTTTTGAGGATTAGTGATGAGTAGGTTGAGTTTAATATGTCTAAATCTTTGAAGAAACCGATGGATGGTAATGTATGTATGAAGATTAATGTTGTGGATGAATTTGTGAAGGAGGTTGAAGAGGAAGTTAATGAAGTTACTGAAGTGCACAAAGATGAGAGTGTGAGAGAAGAGGATTTATGTGAGGAAGTTGAGTTAGAGAAGTTAGAGAGAATAGATACACCTACGTCACCCTCTTTCGTTAAGCCCCCCACTTTAGAGCTTAAACCCTTACCTTCTTATTTGAGATACACCTTTTTAGGTGAAAACCATACCTTACCCATCATTATCTCGAACCAATTAGATATTGAGAAAGAAGAGAAAGTGGTAAAGATCATTAGGAAAGGATGAGAGCTATAGGATGGCAAATTTCTGATATTAGGGGGATTAGCCCTAATGTGGTGGTGCATAGGATTAACCTAGAAGAAGGACGTAAAACTATGAGAGAGGGACAGAGAAGGTTAAATCCAAACATCCAAAAGGTTGTGAAGAAGGAGGTAGTAAAGTTGTTGGATGCATGGATTATTTATCCCATTTCATATAGTGAGTAGGTGAGTCCGGTATAATGTGTGTTTAAGAAGGGAAGCATGACAGTGACGGAAAATGAAAAAGGTGAAAAGATTTCTACTAAGACCATCACAAGTTGGAGAGTATGTATTGATTACCGGAAGCTCAATTTGGCCATCAAGAAAGATCACTTCCCTTTACCTTTTGTGGACCAAATGATTGAGAGGGTGGCTGGCCATGCATTTTACTGTTTTCTTGATGGATACTCAGGGCATAATCAAGTGGTTATATACCCATAGGATTAGGAGAATACCACTTTCACTTGCCCTTATGGGACTTTTACTTATTGGAGGATGCCGTTCGGTTTATGTAATGCACCTGCCACATTCTAAAGGTGCATGATGGACATATTTGCAGACATGAATGAGAACTTCATGGAGGTATTTATGGATGATTTCTCTACCTTTGGAAATTCTTGTGATCAGTGCTTGTTAAATTTAGACATAGTGCCTCAAAGATGTGAGGAGTCTCATCTAGTCTTGAACTGGAAAAAGTGTCACTTCATGGTCCAAGAGAGAATTGTATTAGGCCATAAGATCTCGTGCAAGGGGATTGAAGTGGATCGAGCTAAGACCAAAGTAATTGAAAAGCTACCACCTCCCACCAACATCATGGGCATCCGAACCTTCCTTGGTCATGCATGGTTCTACAAATGGTCCATCAAGGATTTTTCTCTTATAACTAGACCCTTTACTCATTTATTAGTTAAAGATGTGTCTTTTGTTTTTGATGATGCTTGTTTGGATGCTTTTAACATATTGAAGAAGGCACTTACATCAGCACCCATTCTGACGCTGCCGGATTGATCTCTTCTTTTTGAGATTATATGTGATGCAAGTGATCATGCCATTGGTTGTATCCTTAGTCAGTGAAAGGAAAAGAGGTTGCACGCCATCTGCTACACAAGCAAGACCTTGATAGGAGCACAATTGAATTACACAACTACGGAAAATGAGTTGCTTGCTGTGGTATTTGCATGTGAGAAATTTTGTTTTTATCTTTTAGGCTCACATGTTATTGTTTTTCCAGATCAAGCAACATCGCGATATCTTTTTTCCAAGAAGGATGCCCAGGCTAGGCTTATCCAGTGGGTGCTTCTGTTACAAGAATTCAGCATTGAGATTAAAAACAAGAAAGGAGCATAAAATGTTGTAGTGGACCACCTCTCGAGACTTGAAGGAGGGCACCATGAAGGAGAAGAGGAAATCAAGGAGAGCTTTCCTTATGAGTCTTTAATGATGGTAGACAATCATTTTCATCCTTGGTCTGCAGATATTGCAAACTACCTCTCAGGTGGTATTCTTCCTTCTGATCTTTCTTATTAACAACATAGTGGTTTATAATTCAATGTTCTCATTATATTTGGGATGAACCTGTACTATATAAGATATACGCTGGCAATGTGATTCATATATGTATCCCCGAAGATGAAATGCCTGAAATTTTGATGCAATGTCACAGTTCACTTCATACAGGACATTATGGAGCTAACAAGACTGTAGCTCGGATCTTTGAGTGTGGATTCTATTGGCCAACCTTATTTAAGGATTCTCGAGATTCTGTGGTAAAGTGTGATAGGTGTCAAAGAGTAGGCAACATATCGAAGAAGGATGAGATGCTGCTTTCAAACATCATGGAGGTGGAGATATTCGATGTATGGGGCTTGAACTTTATAGGACCATTCCCATCCTCTTTAGGTAACATTTAAATACTAGTTGGAGATGATTATATTTCCAGGTGGGTTGAGGCCATAGCTACTCAAACTAATGAAGACAAGGTGGTCCAAAAGTTCATTAAGAATATCTTTACAAGATTTGGGATGCCCAGAGCGATTATAAGTGATGGAGGGAGCCATTTTTGAAACAAACCTTTTAAGGCTCTTATGAAAAGACACAATGTTGATCATAGTTACCACCCCCAAACTAGTGGCCAAGTGGAGGTGGTGAACAGAGAGCTTAAAAAGATTTTGGAGAAGGTAGTGAGCACCTTAAGAAAGGATTGGGTGTTGAAGCTAGATGACACCCTATGGGCTTATAAGATAGTGTTCAAAACACCCATAGGAACTAATCCATATAGACTTGTGTATGGCAAGGCGTGCCATTTACCTTTGGCGTTGGAGCATCAGGCCTATTAGGCCGTTTGGAAGTTGAACATAGATTGGAAGCCTACGGATGAGAAAAGATTGTTACAACTTGATGAATTGGAAGAATTGAGGTTTGATGCTTATGAAAATGCTAAGTTGTACAAGGAAAAGACAAAGAAGTGGCATGATGATCACATCAAGAAGAAGGAGTTCAAGAGTGGGCACTTGGTGCTTTTGTTTAATTCAAGACTTTGATTATTTCCTGGAGAGAGCTCAAATCAAGATGGAGTGGACCCTTTAAGGTTATTCAAGTGTTTCCCCATGGAGCTTTAGAGTTGGAAAATGATAAGGATAAAGCATTCAAGGTTAATAGGTATAGGTGCAAGTTATACTTTGGAGGGACAAACTCATAAGAAAGGGAAATCATCTCTTTCCTTTCCCTCACTATTTCATGATTGCATATGGAATGGTCAAGCTAATGACCTTAACTTAGCATGTTTGCCTTTCATTTTCTTGTCTTTATGTTTATTGTAGTTTTGCTTTGATCAGTTTTGTGTTTGCTTTGTTTTTAAGTTTGTTTGATCTCACCTTGTTTCCCCTTTTGCTCTTTTGATGCTTAGGTGACTTGATGACTACTTAAAGGTTTGTTGTGAATCATAGCTTATTAGAGGACTAAAGGGAGAGAGGAGAGAGCTTTTGTTTATCATGGCATCAAGGAAGGATGAGCCACCTCCATCGCCTCCACCACCATGAGCCCTTCTTACCCTTAATCTCTTGTATTGTTTGTTGTTTTGTTTTTTGTATTTCATTGTGTTATTTGTTGGTTTTTGGTGTTTTCCTTTCCACATTAAGGATAATGTGTTGTTCAAGTTTGGGGAGGTAGTCTTTTCATTTGTTGCATCTGTGTTTGCATTGTTTGCATTTTTTATTTGGGAAGTATGTTTTAGGCATATTATGTTGGGACCCGATCTCGTAGCCAGATCCCAACCGGAAAAGCGGAAAGCGGACCACAAAAGAACGGAGAATCGAAAGGGGAAATACAAAATCAAATGAACGGATTAGCACGAAGCGACGAAAAGCGAAGACGAAGCAAGCAAACGGTTCAATCGAACCGTAACTAATGTCCGACATCCGATAACGAAAATTTTCGCAAAATGTCACGTGTTGCGTTAGAAACCCTAAGACTAATCCGAAAACCAGTAAAAAAATTTTTTTCTTTCTTTCTTTATCTTTAGTCATATCACTCATTTCTTTTCTCGTTATTCAAGCTTATACAAAGCAACTTAATCCATACAATTTCCCTTTTGGAAATTCATCCTCATGCAAATATCAATTCTTAAAAAATCTTCTTAAACATTCATACAAAACTCAAAATTCCATCTCTTAACTAAAATCTTATGTCATCTTTAACAAAACTTATTCTAATTCTAATTCTAATTCTTATTCTTGCCATAAAAATTTCGGCAGCATAACGGATGCATTTTCAAAATCCCAAAAATCTGCAAATCAAATAAAACACACTTCCATATATCTAAACCAATCTACACACTTTATTGGACCTCCCGTCCAGAATCCAAACACAAACAAACGAAATTCTATACGTAACACTTCAATAATTCCCATTCATCCATATCATCGATCCCAATCATAATTTAATTCCATTCATAATCATCTCAAATTACTATATCAATTCATAAACCAATCCAAACACAATCCAATAATATTCATATACAAAATCCATACTTCATACACATACTCAATTCCAAACATAAATGC
>JAOTAX010138029.1:0-17210 GCA_025629825.1 Erythroxylum guanchezii | reverse complement strand
TGCATGTACAGTTATTTCATGTGCACAGATTTCATTGTTCACTAGTACCAGTATGCATGGACAATACTAATAAATCCCTATCAATCTCATCATATGCCAATTTACTATTTTACCCTTCCTATCGGGGGTGGGATGTTACATCAGATATCAATTAGAGGGCTACCATAGGATTGTCGGGAGGACTCCATTTGGGTTCTAGAAGGGAACTTTGGGATGGGTCCTTTTAGTGACTCATCTTTATCAAAAGCTCCAAATTCTCCAATGCAATATAAGGACTCGTAAACTACACTTTTATCTAAAGTATTTGCATCAACTTCTTTTACTACATTAAAAAAATACAAATTAGTAATGTATGAAATTATTCTCAATTGTAAATTTGTAATATATTATACTTTTAACTTAAATATGATCAAAATAAGATATGAACTGACCATGAATAGATGTTCTTAATTCATTCATTGTGACAAGTGTAATTTCTTTATAAATCACCTTTTCAAGTTCATTATAATCAAGATCATGCGATGGTTTTTCTTCTTCAATCCAAAAATCAATATGTTCAGGATTCCAATCAAACTCAAGCTCCAATTAGAGGAAAATGGCCCTATAAATAAAGTATTCTGGTCTTTTCCTCAATCACACATTCAAAGAATTAAGTTTTTTTACTTGTCCCAATTGGGTTTTGAAACATTAAATATTTTTAAAAAGATTTAGTTATTTTAGCTTAATCCAGCCTAAATAATCTTTAAATTGTTTAATATTTTAAAAAAGATTGAACTTTTGTGTCTAACTTGACCTAATTAAGTTTTATCATAATTAGAGTATAATTGGCTTTAAATTTAGTTGAAGTTGCCTAAGCTTGACCAGACTTTGGCTACCTGAAATCTTAATAGAGTTAGACTTAGGCCAAATTTCTCAAGCTTGATCAGGCCTAAGACCATGCTCGAACTTTAAAAAATATTTCCCTACAGACTAAGCTTCACCCATTCTGTTGTTATTTCTAAAATATTTATTATAGATTTATTTATTTTAGTAGCTGAGTAGCCATCATGTCTTCTACCACAAACATCACATAGATTACCTTATAATGGCAACTTTGTCAAATGCTTAAATCTTTGACACAACATTCTTTTTTCTTGTCAAACTATCTTCCCACAATTATTTAACTTAAAAAAATCCAATTCCTTACCCTCTTGAACTACCAAAAGTTAACTGGTCTTACTGATGAAACATTACCTATCCCCTCTGAAACCATTATCTTACCCAATATTGAAATCAACTCATACTGAATCTAACATATGACAACTGATTTCATAATGATCAATTCTTAAATGATTTTGTATCTTTGAATTGTTAAGTATAACTTAATATTAAATCATATAAGTTGTAAAGACCTATAAGTGATCCACATGATGGCGTATAAGATGCAAACAAGGGAATGTAAAGTTAGACATAAGTGGCATAGATATCGTGTGACATTAAATAGCTCGACAATATAACTAGTCCATAACATTTTTGTCAAGAATCATATGTTTAAGTACCCTAAAACTTCAGTATATTTATTATAAATTATTAGTTCCTAACAGAAGTGATTGTTACAAAACTAATAAGTGGGTAATGATTGGTTAGAGATATCTTTCCTTTTTCTTCCCATTTCAATCAACTTCTTTTGCTTGCCTCTTAATTCCACCTTCCCTAGCATGTTTGAATCTTGTCAATGTACTAGTGCATGCAAGTTGGAAACTTTTGCAATCAACTAACCATGTAACTTTTTATCAACTGAAAATTTGAAGATGAGAGTTTCAAGGAACATCAATTGATAACTCAACAGAGAAAGTCTCAAAGGGGACTTTATTTTTCTTGAATTTTGTATTGAATCCTTGTCGATGATTAGAGTTATTACTTCCTAGTGAGCTCGTGCAACCTTGACCATCTTGATTGCTTCCTTAGTTTTTATATCAATTAGGTAATCAGGCACGTCATAAAGATAAGGGGAAAGTTGCTCATAAATTTTTCATGCCTCAATATATCTGGTCCATATACAATTAAATACGTAGTGTTCAGCTTACAAATGAGGAGAATTCAGTCAAAGCTTTACATTTGAAAAATAAATGGCAATACCTATGTCTCATATATTCGATTGGAAATGAGCTATTAACCTAAAATATGAAATTCGACCATTAGAACAAAAAATGTGAAAGAACCAAACCTCTCAAAGATTCTGGCTTTACAATTCCTATAATGTACTAGAAAACGAAGTGAAGAGAAATGAAGAACATAGATTCCTAGAAAATGAAGTGAACGAAGTGAGGAGAAGTGGAGAACACAAATATGAGATTCTGAGAAGAGAAAGCATAAAGAGTAAAGTGAGAGTGGATTTTTGGCCTCTGAAATTAAAACAAACCAGTTCTGACCAATTCCTAAATAAACCAGCTAGTTCACGAATAAACTGGAAGATTTTTATATACACAAATTATAAAATGAAACAGAACTAAATAACTAAATGGTTTATACTACTCTTGATCGTTCAATTTGGTTTTTAAAATTTTGGATTTAAATATGGGGATATTTGATAAACGATTAATTAATTATATTTATATATCGATATTTAATATATTTTGTTTATTATTTGAGAATATTATGGTATTTGTGGCACTTATTATGCTTCAAATAAGATTTTAGGTGATAACTGCCTTCATAGACAAAGAGTAAAAGAATTTAAGTGAAATTGTGGCATATAATGGAATAATTGAAGCAACTTTGGAATTACATGGTTGTGTATAGTGATCGTGTAAGTCACCGTAAACTTGTGGAGTTTTAAAGATGTTGTTTATGCCTGTGAAAAGATACATGCTCGTGTGTGTTGATATACACGGTCATATATGTGCCCCTATAAGTTTTTGTGACAATGTGAAGTCCAATTGAGAGGGTTTTAGAGAAACACGGTCACCTATATGGCTGTGTAAGTGACCATGCATTTTCTAGAAAAGTTTTTGCTATAAAAGGATATTATAAAGGTTACAGCAGAGGGAGGAAGATTCCAAAGTCACTGGAGATACCAAAAGAAGAAAGAAAATACCAAAAAAGGGGCTTCACATCATAAATAAGAAGATCAAAATTGTAAACATCAATATCAACTTCAGTTTTCCAGATGTTCCATCTCAGGGCTTCAAGCTTATTTCCTTCTCTTCTTTTATATTTCATTGCTTTTTATGCCAAGTTTGAATAGTTGTGTTTTGAACATGATTACAGATTGCTCAATCAATTTAGGGTGTTGTTCTTGAATTGATTGTATAACTTTATCAAATTCAATATATTACTGCTTTGTGATATTTGTTGAGCTCATATTTAATTTGAATCGAGAGATTGAATCAAGATATTTTTGTTAAGTTGTGTAATGAGAGTTGATACCTTAATAGAATTGGAAATATCAAGTTAAAAAGCAATTGAAGAGAGATCTAAATTATGAGTTGACTAGCCTTAAGATTGCTTCAAATTCAATTAAGTAATTAGGAGTAGTTTTGAGAAATTAAGAGATTGCAACTCAAATTTCATCTATTTCAATTGAGATTACTTGATCAGATCATGAGAGAGGGTACCAAAAGCCTTTAGATATCTAGGATCAAGCATAATTGAATTCACAAGGAAGAAAGACAAAACAAGGATATCTAAGTTTCCATCATTGAGTACTTTAATTTTATTATTATCTTTTACTTGTTTTATCATCAATTTTTATTAGTTTACTTTAATTTTCAGTTAACTCAATCAGTTGTTACCTTAGAAAAAGTATAATCTAAATTGTTAGTTGACTATATTCACTCGTTATGGGATTGATATTAGTCGTACTACAATATATGACGCATATACTTGTGTTATAGCATAAAACAAGCAAACATCTTTATCCCTATTGTATTAAACCCTTCAGGTGGTTACTAGGTTTTGTTCTTATTTTTGAAGAATCATTAGAGCCTGTGAGAATTTTTGGACTCTTTATGGTTTCAACCACATTAGGCTGGTCACATTGGATTAGATGTACTTCCACATGGATCTTTTTTATTGTTAGAGTGTTGTTTAATGTTATTGGAATAGCTGAAGTATCAGGTTGAATGCACTCACTCTCCTGTGTTAAGGACAGAAATAAGCTATTGTTTCTAGATAGCTCTTCATTCCTTTCCTCCATAGAGGTGCCCATTAGCTCCTCATAATCTCCTCTAATAAAGGTTTGCTTGTTGGCGTCATTTCTCCCTATGGTTGCAAGTAAAGGTCACCATTGCTAAGAAACTCTAATGGAGTCATACATAAGTTGATCTCATTCCAAAGTTGAAGCAAAGGTATTACTTGAGGAAGATCCTTAGTTACATCAACATTTATGCATATCTTTGTATATCCAACACATTCAGTGATGTTACCTCTTCTATGTAGATTGGTTTGCCAATATAACTGAGAAGTAGGTTTAAGCCATTAGTATACCATTACTTTAATAGAATTTGGTGGAAGCTGGTTTAAATTGGAACTTGCTTTTGGTGAATCTCCATAATTTTTACTCTTAGATTCCATATTTGGAGGAAAATTGGGTGGTTATTAATATACCATGGTCCCGTTTCAATTATTTCTTGAGCTGAAGAAGAACTTGAAAATTTGAATAATAAGATGTGGTCTTCATTTAGAAATACATCAACGAGGCTTCAACTTTTTTTATTTCAAAGCCCATAACTTCACTAGAAGGAAAGCCAAATGCCTTCCTAACAAAACCCTACCATTGTTGATTTCCAGGAAGCTTCTCGCTTTTTCAAGGTTTCCAGAGATAGTGAAACTATCATTACACCGTTCACTGATGGGGGAAAATAATAATGAAGTGAGGAGGAGGAATCTTTGAAAATAGTTTTCCAAAAGTGAGGCATAGTCTTCAATGCATTATCAACCGAGCTGGATTAAAGAGCTAAAGAGAGGAATCTTAGAGGGTAATAGAGGGAATTCCAAAGTCGAACTCTATCTAATGTTTGAGTTTTGCACTAAAAAAGCCATAGACAACTATCAGGTGTAGAAATTAAAAATAGTTGCCATAAATAATTTCTTTAGAGGGAGGGGATTAGAAAAAAACCAAAATGCCCTTAGAACAAAAAAGGAAGCTAGAACTAGACATGAATGCACAAGAGAAGATCTAGAGAGATGAAATATCCTAGAGAGACATACAAAGAAGAGGGTAAAGCCAAGGAGATGGAGAAGGAAAGGCATAGAAGAGATGAACATAAGGAAAAGTTATGGTTAGAGAGAAGGAAAACACTCTCTCAATACCATAGACAATGATAATGGAGCTAACTAGGTTAGAGAGAAAGGAAGGCACTCTTTTAATACCATAAACAATGATAATGGAGTTAACTTGAACCCTTGACTTCGTTATTAAAAAGAAAACTGTTGACCATTTGTCTATATCTTATCACTTGTATAAATTTGATGTAGATCCTTCTATATCTGTTTTCTTTAATTTGTTCTCTTTTATACATTTCTTTTATAAATGTTTGAAAGATATGTTTATAGGACACTTCTCATTAAATTATTTTATTTGTTCTCTTTAATTAATTTCAATTTTCATATTTTATTTAATTACCTTGAATAAATATAGGTTTAATGATTTAAAACCAGTCATTTTTCATGCTCTTTTGAGCATTTTGGCTCTATTTGCTCATATTATAGTATACATTTCAACTTATTATTCAAAAGTTTTAAACATTATTTTTCGTCAAATTCGTTTAAGGAAAATAGATGTAACAAAAACCTCAACTTCAAATCAAACTCTTTTATATCAAAATCGTGGGAATTTCATGAAGGCAGAATTGGATTAATGTTGTATAGTGCTTGGGATAGACCTAATGTTACAGGTTATATTGGTAAATAACATGATACAAGGTCTCATCTTTGCTGGCTATTAGGGCTTCTCTAGTCCCATGAGCAAATATGAAGTGCTTTGCAAAATTTTCACACCCAAACATAGAGATTTGTGAATCAAAACGTTAAATACTTAATAGGATCATATTCACACATATAGTTGCGTGGTGCAAACTTTCTTGAAAGAGAATAGAAGAAAAGAAGTGTCTAGAGTTCTTAGTTTTAGTGGCCTATCAAAAGGCATTATAGAGCTAACAACAAATATGAATTTCAATGATTCATTTAAAAAATTAATCCCTATAGAGTTCATTGTATTTCATATTTGTAAGATTCATAGAATTTTATAGTTTTAGTCAACAAGTGTTAATCACTTTTTTATTTAATGTTTAATGATACTTATGTAGCATTTGTTATTTATAGAAACTATTAAATTTTGAATATTATATGTTTATTGAAATGCATTATTCTTTCAATTTTGATCGTTTTATATGCATGTTTTATGCAAATCATATTTGAGATATTTGTAAATAAATATACTTGAGTAGAATGATTAATTGTTGATTAGCTATTATATGGATGATGATTGGAAAGCTAGCAACATATTGATTCTAACATAATTATGAAAACAATTAAAGTTTTTATTTAGAAGATTGCATCAAATTCAATGAAATTGATAACAATCACATATTAAATGTGTCATTATGGTCGTATGTACTTGGAAAATGACTATTGTATATAAAATTTTGTTATAGAATTCACTAGAGGTTTGAAAGTATGGAAATACAATATGTATGGGAAAAGAAAAAGGCTTTTATCTCGTTATATAAAATCGTGATAGTCTTTAATAAGGAAATTATGATAACATAGGAAAATTATGAGGTATGTGATTTATGTAAAAGAACTCTTTGGCTTATACTGTAACACTCACATATCCCCTGGGAGGATATGCAAATGCTACACAAAATAGAACCGAAACAATCTAAATCATACTAAACATTCCTTACATGCATTTCAGTAACTTAAGCAAACATACTTTACATATCTTAAATGTTGTTGTAAACAAACCATAATGTACATCATATATAATGAACTTATCAAAATACATGCCTTAAACATAATCCATCCTGTAATAAGGTTGTTACAAACCATTAAACAAAATACAAACTATTAGACACCCCGCCCTCGTGGGTCACGAGTCTAACGTCCTAAGTGACATCTAGACACGTGTCCCACAAGGATGGCATGCCCCCAACAAGACAAACACCAAG
This sequence comes from Erythroxylum guanchezii, assembly GCA_025629825.1. NCBI lineage: Eukaryota > Viridiplantae > Streptophyta > Magnoliopsida > Malpighiales > Erythroxylaceae > Erythroxylum > Erythroxylum guanchezii. The sequence goes on along the minus strand of JAOTAX010138029.1, from coordinate 10,059 downwards.
ACAACTTACCTCTATCATTTTCGAAAAGATTTTATTGCCTAGAGGGTCAAAAAGGACCAGAAGGTAGGTACAGATGAAACCAAATGAAAAAGCTGATGGATGGAAAAAGGCAGACGAATGGGGAAAATTGCTATAAGTTTCCCTACAGATATTAGATTGGGGTGTTATATGGATGGTTCGAAAAAGGACTTCAAGATCTACATCTTTCATGAAGACTTGAAGACAGATTCTATCTTCTGAAGGATCAAAAATGGAACAAAAGATAGGTACAGATGAAAAGCAGACTAAAGGAAAAAGACAAAAGAATGGGAAAAATTGCCATAATTTTCCCTACAGATATTGGATTGGGGTGTCCTTTGGATGGTTCGAAAGAGGACTTTAAGATTTACAATTTTTATAAAGACCTTGAAGATAGATTCTATCATTTGAAGGGTCTAAAATAGACTAGAAGGTAGCAAAAAGCAGAAGAACCAAAAAAAGGACAGAAGAAGCAAAACACAGAAGAAGCGGAAAGACAGAAGAAGGAACAAGACAGAAGATAGCAAAACACAGAAGAAGATGACGTCAAGACAGAAGAAGCAAAAAGGTAGGAGAAGCAAAACACAGAAGAAGATGATGTCAACACAGAAGAAGCAAAAAGACAGAAGAAGTAAAACATAGAAGAAGATGACGTCAGCACAGAAGAAGCAAAAAGGCAGAAGAAACAAAACATAGAAGAAGATGACGTAAGCACAGAAGAAACAAAACGACAGAAGAAGCAAAACATAGAAGAAGATGATGTCAGCACAGAAGAAGCAAAACATAGAAGAAGATGACATCAGCACAGAAGAAGCAAAAAGGCAGAAGAAGCAAAACACAGAAGAAGATGATGTCAGCATAGAATAAGCAAAAAGGTAGAAGAAGCAAAACATAGAAGAAGATGATGTCAGCATAGAAGAAGCAAAAAGGTAGAAGAAGCAAAACACATAAGAAGATGATGTCAGCACAGAAGAAGCAAAAAGGCAGAAGAAGCAAAATACATAAGAAGATGACGTCAGCACAGAAGAAGCAAAAAGGAAAAAGAAGCAAAACATAGAAGATACAACTTCACTCTTGAACCTCTTACCTTATAAGGACCATAACTTTCGACTTAGATGTCCAAAAATTTCATACTATATATCGTTGGAAAGATAAAAGAAAGACCTACAACTTTCTAGAAAAGAACTTTGCCTAAATCAGCCCAGATCAACCCAAATATTTCCCTGAAGTCAGCACATGAATTTTCCCCTTATGTAACTTTGAGAATCATGGGCAAAAAAACGACATCATAATCTATTAGCATCAAAAAATAATAGTTTTACAAAGCTTTAGTGGGTATTTCAAGCCCCCAATACATCAATGTTTCAAAAAATCCCAAAATACAAAAGATACATAAACAATAAATTGCTTAAAATGCAACTAAAGCCTTGGTTTACAAGATTAGCTTAAATTACAAAAACATTTCAAAAGTGGAGTGATGCCTTGGCCCTTGACTACTCAATCTCTTACTCATCGCCTGCTTATAGGGAGGAAAGTGGGAGTGAGCTCAAAGCTCATGGGTAACAATTTTATAATCGGTAACAAGCAAAATCATTGCAATAATAATTTTCATTGTAAGAACTCACATTAATGCATAACATGTGCATCACTATTTTCAACATATCATGAACACATAACCACATCAAATTGGTTTGAGTGGATCCAAAACAGAACATACTACACATTTCTACATAATGGTCTTGCGTAGTCGTGAACTTGTAGGCGTCCATGAAGGAGCTCTATGCCATTAGTCGGCAGGCGAGAGAAGCCTTTTTGTCAAAGTACACTTGACTTAACTTAAGGGACCACCACAAACCCACAGGCTTGTAAAACATATTGCCCAAAAAGGCACATTTCTGAAACTTGATCTCTTAAACTTGATACCTTTTCAAAATCATTTTCATAATACAAAATATGCAGTACATTTTCAAAGCACTCAAAGAACAATAAATGCACATTTAGAAGTAGTTGAAACTCATTTATTTCCACTTTTTGAAAGAGGCATTAATGGCTTATTACTTAATTATAAAAATGTAACCCACCTTGAATTTCTTGCTTGTAAGTTGCTCAAATGTGCCTTTCCTCTTGCTCCTCTTGTCTTTCTTGATTCCCTTTTCATAGACAAAATTCCCAACTTCAATAGGGTTGCTAAAATAGAAACCCACAAAGTAGGTTCCATAAAATGGTTCTAGAAAACTTAAACCCATGCATTTTCTAAGCTTCAAGAACCAAAACCCTTCCAAAATTCCCAAAGATTAAGTAAGACCTTACCTTGAATCTTCACCAAATGAAGAAATTATTGGTTCAAATGGAAGCTCTTATCCTCCCCTACCTTTTTATCCTCTTGTACCGCCTCTAAATCTCTCTAGAAGGCTTAGAAAAGATGAAACCCTAGCCAACTCTCTTCTTTCCTCTCCACTACCGAAATCTCTCTTCTCTCCCTCTTTGAATTGTTATTTCACTTCCCTCTTTTCCATTTTCATTTTTCCTCCTCTTTAGGAAGAAAACAACACTTCTTTCTTCCCATTTTACCCTTAATGATTTATAAAAGTCCACCTTGCCCTTCCTTTATTGCCTTAAGGTTTCTAAACTTAAGTGACTTGCCACATTTGGCCTTACACTCTCCCACTACTTCAATACTTCAATGCCCTTATCCTATGTCATATTATCTTACCCACATTAACATGCTAATTAATTCCAACATAAATTAATCTTGCAAGACCCCAAATTTAATCTAATCATGCTTATTAAAAAAAATTCAGGGGCCAACATTTCTCCCCCTCTTAAAAGAATTTCGTCCTCAAAATTCTTACCTGAGTCATTGAAGAGGTGTGGATACCTTTCCCTCATAGCCTCCAAGGGATCCCATGTGGCCTCTTCCATGGAATGGTTTCTCCACAAGACCTTGACCAGTTGAATCGTGTTGTTCCTGAGGACGTTTTCCTTGGTGTCTAAGATCTCCACTGGAATCTCCTCATAACTTAGATCATCTCTCAACTGAACCTCAGTGGTCTGAATGATGTGGGAGGGATCTGATCTATATCTTCTTAGCATGGAAACAAGAAAAACATAATGAATCTGTGATAATTCTGGTGGCAATGCCAACCTATAAGTTGGCGGTCCAATCCTCTTAAGAATCTCGTAAGGACCTACATATCTTGGACTTAACATGCCTTTCTTGCCAAATGTCATGACTCCTTTCCAAGGAGATGTCTTAAGGAAGACCTTCTCACCCACTTCGTACTCCATCTCCTTTTAGTGTGCATCAGCATAACTTTTCATTTTATCCTGCGTTGCCTTAAGCCATTGCTTAACTAAGTTGACCTTGTTTACTGTCATCTGAAGTAACTCTGGCTCTATCAGTTTCCTTCCACTTTCTTCATCCTAACATATTGGAGTTCTACACCTCCTTCCATACAGTGCTTCATAAGGAGCCATCTGAATGCTTGAATGGTACGAATTATTATAAACAAATTCGACCAATGGCAATTGCTCGTTCCAAGCTCCTTCAAAATCCATCACATGCGTTGAGCATTCCCTCAAAGGTCCGAATAGTCCTATCAGATTGACCATCTGTTTGAGGATGGAAAGCTATGCTAACATTCAACTTAGTTCCCAGAGGCTCTTGTAAGCTTCCCCAGAATCTTGAAGTAAATCGAGGATCCCTGTCAGAAACTATAGAGTCGGGAACTCCATGTAGTCTCACTATCTCATCAATATAATTCTTTGCTAGCACATGTAGAGAATCAGTCTGTTTGATCGCTAGAAAATGGGCTGACTTCATTAATCGATCAACAATGACCTAGATGGCATCATGCTTCCTACTAGTCTTAGGCAAACCCATTAGAAAATCCATAGTTACCCTTTTCCACTTCCACTCAGGAATGGAAAATGGCCTTAACTTGCCCAAAGGTGCCTGGTGTTTAGTCTTGACTTGCTGACACACTAGATGCTCACATATTCTGCTACATCTCTCTTCAAGCCTTTTCACCAAAAATGCACTTTTAGATCTTTCTACATCCTAGTACTACCTGGGTGCATGACATAAGGCGCATTATGTGCCTCATCCAATATCTCATCCTTTACTTCCTTAAAATTCGGGATACAAAGTCTATTCCCTACAACGATAAGTCCATCATCCCTCACTATCACTTCAGATCTCTTGCCATTCAGAATTTCTTCTCAGAGCTTACTCAATTTTGCATCCTGTGCTTGTAAATCCTAACCTTTTCTCTGAGTATCGGTCTTACTATGAAATTAGTAATAATACACTCAGGTTCCTCCTGTTTCAAGCTTATCATAAGCTTATCCATCTCTTCCAATAAAGGCAGATAAACTGTCTAAACATGGGCTATTGATGATTTTCTACTCAAGGCATCCGTCACTACATTTGCCTTTCCTAGATGATACTTGATCAACAAATCATAATCCTTAATTAGCTCTAACCATCTTCTCTGTCTCAAATTCAGTTCTTTCTGACTCAACAAATACTTGAGACTTTTGTGATCCGTAAAAATCCTCGTCTACACCCCATACAAATAATGTCTCCAAATCTTCAAGGCAAAGATCACTGCTGCCAGTTCCAGATCATGGGTTGGGTAATTCAGTTCATAAGGCTTTAGCTGCCGTGAGGCATAAACTATTACCTTGTCTCCCTGCATCAACAGACAACCCAAACCCTTCCTTGAAGCATCACTATAAACTGTATATCCCTCTTCTCCTGTGGGCAAAGTCAAAATTGAAGCACTTGTCAACCTGTGCTTGAGCTCCTCAAAGCTCTTTTGACATTTATCACTCCAGATAACTTCTGATTCTTCCTCAATAACTTAGTCATGTAGCTATCATAGAAAATCCTTCAACGAATCTCCTATAATAACCTGCCAAACCTAGAAAACTCCTCACTTCTGTCACTGTCTTGAGTGTATGCCAATTCATTATTGCTTCAATTTTCCTCGGATCAACTTATACCCTATCTTTAGAAATTACATGTCCAAGGAATATCACCTCATGAGGCCAAAACTCACACTTGCTGAATTTAGCATAAAGTTCCTTCTCCCTCAGTGTTTGCAACACTATCCTAAGATGTCCCTCATGTTTCTCTTCACTCTTGGAATAAACCAGAATGTCATCGATAAACATTATGACAAACTGATCTAGATACTCCCTGAAGACCCTATTCATAAGATCCATAAAAGCAGCTGGAGCATTGGTCAGTCTGAATGGCATGACTAGGAACTTGTAATGCCCATATCGGGTCCTAAAGGTTGTCTTATTTACATCAGACTCCTTGATTCTGAGTTGATAATAGCCTGACCTGAGATCAATCTTAGAAAAGACCCTTGCTCCCGGCAGTTGGTCAAACAGATCATCAATTCGGGGCAGAGGGTACTTGTTTTTAATGGTCACCCTATTGAGTCTCCGATAATCTATACACATCCGCCATGTTCCATCCTTCTTCTTAACAAACAAAACTGGCGCTTCCCAAGGTGATGAACTCGGTCTTATGTACCCCTTCCTTAGTAGTTCCTCCAAGTGTTCCTTAAGCTCCTTCAGCTCAGCTGGAGCCATTCTATAAGGTGGTATAGAGATAGGTGCGGTTCTCGGAATTAAGTCGATGGCAAACCCGATTTCCCTCACTAGTGGCAAACTAGGTAAGTCCTCTAGGAACACATCTGGAAACTCCCTCACAATCGGAAAATCCTCTAACTTCCTTTCACTTACATCAGTGTCCACAACATGCGCCAAGAAGGCTTCACACCCCTTTCCCATCATTCTGTCAGCTAGTAAAGCCAAAATAAGTCTTGGCGATGGTATTTTCCTATCCCCCTTGAAAATCACCTTCTCACTATTACCCAAATCAAATTCCACCTCCTTAAGGCTATAGTCCAACTTCACATGATACTTCTCCATAACATCCATTCCCAGTATGGCATCTAGCCCCTTTAACTCTAAGGGTAACAAGTCCACCACCAGTTGAGTACCCTTGAAGAAAGCTCACAATCTCTATACAGTTGACTTATAATCATCACATGTCTCTCTAGAGGAGTGCTAACAATTAAAGGACTACTCAATGGCCAAAACAACATCATGTAATGCCATACTTGCAAAAACAAATGAATGCATGGAGCCAGAGCCAATCAACACATATACTGTAGAATTAATAACCGAGCCATACCCATGACAACTTCAGGTGCGACTACAGCTTCCTCTCTAATCATAGCAAATACCCTGGCCTGTGCCTGACCCCTTAGCCACCCTGGAGGAATAGTCTTCTTTGTAGTTCCAGAGCTACCCACCTCTGTGACTGGTCTGGTTCCCACTATTTTTGCTCTCCTTGAAGCTTGCAACTGAAACCACTCTTGCTTTGTTACTTGGGGACAATCTTTGAATAAGTGTCCCTTCTCTCCACATTGAAAATATGCTCCATGTAACTTGTAACACTCTCCCCTATAAATCTTCCCACAATCCTCACATTTGGGGTTCATATTCCCGCTCCTCCGTCCTGCTATTGCCCGCAGCAGTAGAGGCTTGCACCAAAGCTGCCCTTGGTCGTTTGTTCCTAGTAGGGGTACTACTCCCCACCTCACTCTGTGTGTGGAAGCTCTTCCTACCCCTCTCAGACATTTGAGCATTTACCCTTTTCTTGGAAAACTGTTCCCTGTTCTTTCTCTTCCTGCTCACTTCATTCTTGATATTCTCCAGCTTCTCAACTTGGAGTGCAACATTTACCAACAGTTGGTGGTCACAAAAATTGTGGATCAAGACTTTCTCCTTGATCCTCAAATGAAGACCTCCCTCAAACTTACGACACTTGTCCTCCTCATTCGCCACAATGTTGGCTGCATACCGTGACAGTTGGGTGAACTTTAGTTCATACTCACTCACACTCAAATCCCTCTGTGTGAGATTCATAAACTCCCTAGCCTTCTCTTGTACGTACACCCTCAAGAGGTACTTCTTCTTGAACACTTCCACAAAATCTCTCCATGATAACACCGGAGGCATCACCTGACTGTGGGGCACTGATTCCCACTAAAGAAGAGCATCTCCTTGTAGCAAGCTAACCGCATAATCCAGCTTCTCCTCATCAGAGCACTTCATCTAAATCACGACCCTTTCGGTCCTCTTCAACCAAGCTTTAGCCTCTTCCGAATTTATAGTCCCATTGAAATCCACAACCCCATACTTGTGAAGCTTATCATACTGGCCACTCCTCTCCATTAGAGCCTACATTAGGAATCTTGGCCCATGGCATATATGAAAGCCTGAGCAAAGGCTTGAAAGAAATGTGGATCCATAGGATCTGCTTGAGGTATAGGAGGAGGCGGTGGAGGCACCTCATGTTGCACATTAGGTGCCTCAGGATTCGGAGCAGAATGTGTCCTGGCATCTTGCGGGACATAAGATTCATCTGTGCTCCCTTAGCTAGAGCTAGATCGAGTCACAACTCCTTGAGTTCTCTTTCGAGGAGGCATTTTCACTCCAATTTAAAACCATTGAAAATCTTTAGTTTATACAAAACAAATTACAAAGTACGCAAAACAGTTCAAATTGTATAAAACAATTTCAAATCACGTGAAACAAATTAAAAATTTCATGTCTTAAGCTACCCATTTCAGACCTAGGATACTTCAAATCCTAGTCCTAAACTTGGACTTAAACCTAGGAGCTCTGATACCATAAGTGTTAGACACCCCGCCCTCATAGGTCACGAGCCCGACGTCCTAAGTGACATCTGGACACGTGTCCTACAAGGGTAACATGCCCCCACCAAGACAAACATCAAAACAACTTACCTCTACCATTTCTGAAAAGATTTTATTGCCTGGAGGGTCAAACAGCATCTGAAGGTAGATACAGATGAAACCAAATGAAAAAACAGACGGATGGAAAAAGACAGACAAATGGGAAAAATTGCTATAACTTTCTCTAAAGATGTCAGATTAGGGTGTACTTTAAATGGTTTGAAAGAGAACTTCAAGATCTACAACTTTTATGAAGACCTGGAAGACAGATTCTATCATCTGAAGGGTCGAAAATAGACCAAAAGGTAGCAAAAAGTAGAAGAAGCAAAAAAAGACAGAAGAAGCGGAAAGACAAAAGAAGAAAAACACAGAAGAAACAAAAAGACAAAAGAAGCAAAAAGATAGAAGATAGCAAAACACAAAAGAAGATGGCATCAGCACAGAAGAAGCAAAAAGACAGAAGAAGATGACGTCAGCACAGAAGAAACAAAAAGGTAGAAGAAGCAAAACATAGAAGAAGATCATGTCAGCAAAGAAGAAACAAAAAGGCAGAAGAAGCAAAACACAAAAGAAGATGACGTCAGCACAGAACAAGCAAAACACAAAAGAAGATAACGTTGGCACGCAGAAGAAACAAAACATAGAAGAAGATGATGTCAGTACAGAAAAGCAAAAAGGCAGAAGAAGCAAAACACAGATGAAGATGACGTCAGCATAGAAGAAGCAAAAAGGCAAAAGAAGCAAAACACAAAAGATACAACTTCACTCTTGAACTTCTTCCCTTATAAGGACCATAACTTTCAACTTAGATGTCCAAAAATTTCATACTATATACCGTTGGAAAGATAAAGGAAAGACCTACAACTTTCTAGAAAACAACTTTGCCTAAATCAACCTAGATCAACCTAGATATTTTCCTGAAGTTTGCACACGGATTTTCCCCTTATGTAACTTTGAGAATCATGGGGAAAAAAACGAAATCATAATCCATCAACATCAAAAGATATCAGTTTTACAAAGCTTTAGTGGGCATTTCAAGCCCCCAATACATCAATATTTCAAAAATCCCAAAATACAAAAGATACATGAACAATAAATTGCTCAAAATGCAACTTAAACCTTGGTTTACAAGATTAGCTTAAATTACAAAAACATTTCAAAAGTGGAGTGATGCCTTAGCCCTTGACTACTCAATCTCTTACTCATCACCTGCTTATGGGGTGGAAAGTGGGGGTGAGCTCAAAGATCGTGAGTAACAATTTTATAATCGCTAACAAGCAAAATCATTGCAATAATCATTTTCATTGTAAAAACTCACATTAAAGCATAACATGTATACATCACTATTTTCAACATATCATGAACACATAAGCACATCAAATTGGTTCGAGTGGATCCAAAACAGAACGTACCATATATTTCCACATAATGGTCTTGCGTAGTTATGAACTTATGGGAGTCCATAAAGGGGTTCCATGCCACTAGCGGGCAGGCGGGAGAAGCCTTTTTGGCAAAGTACACTTGACTTAACTTAGGGGACCACCACAAATCCACATAACATGTATTTCATTACTTGTAAAACATATTGCCCAAAAAGGCACATTTCGGAAACTTGATTTCTTAAACTTGATACCTTTTCAAAATCATTTTCATAATACACAATATGCAGCCCATTTTCAAAGCACTCAAAGAACAATAAATGCACATTTAGAAGTAGTTGAAACTCATTTATTTCCACTTTTTGAAAGAGGCATTAATGGCTTATTACTTAATTATAAAAAAGTTAACCCACCTTGAATTTCTTGCTTGTAAGTTGCTCAAACGTGCCTCTCCTCGTACTCCTCTTGTCTTTCTTGATTCCTTTTTCATAGACAAAATTCCCAACTTCAATAGGGTTGCTAAAATAGAAACCCATAAAGTAGGTTCCATAAAATGGTTCTATAAAACTTAAACCCATGCATTTTCTAAGCTTCAAGAACTAAAACCCTTCCAAAATTCTCGAAGATTAAGTAAGACCTTACCTCTGAATCTCTTTAAAAGGCTTAGAAAAGATGAAACCCTAGCTCAACTCTCTTCTTTGCTCTCCACTACCGAAATCTCTCTTCTCTCTCTTTTTGATTTGTTATGTCACTTCCTGATTGAGCCAAATTTATACTATAAATTGGCCCTACTTTCTTAATTATTTATGCACTTGTTGTCTCCTAATTCATGATTTTTGTGCTTAATTTGGTCCTTCATATCGAGTTTTTACAAATTG
>JAOTAX010137990.1:0-17216 GCA_025629825.1 Erythroxylum guanchezii | reverse complement strand
CGAAGCAATGAAACAAAAGCTGACATTCAGATAACAAATCGAAGACAAACGAACGCGTTGGAATGCCCTAATCATACTAAGATACCGGTCTGAATGTTGTTCCTGAGCTTTGCATCTTGACATCCAACGACAAGAATTTGATTTGGAGCTCTTTAACATAGTATTTTCTATCTAGCCCTTCTTGTACACAAGTTTGTATTATGTCATTTATTGGTGATGATTATTAGATTTTTTTGGGCAAAAGAGATAGGTGCCAAGAACAGGGAAAACGTTCATATCAAAATTTGCTTTATTCTCGATCAATGACAAAACGATCTCTGATCAGGACGAAATTTGTAGTATGTTTTTCCTGATTCTTATACCTTGACATCCAACGGTTAGAATCTGATTTGTAGTTCTGTAACTTAGTAATTTTTGTCTAGACCTATTTGTATACGAGTTTGTATTATGTCATATATTGGTGCTGATTATTTTATTTTTTTGTGGTAAAGAGAAAACTGCTCAGAAGATAGAAAACGTTCATATCAAAATTTGCTCTAGTCTCGATCGAAGACGAAAGGATCTCTCATCGAGACGAAATTTTAGTATGTTATTTCTGAGTCGTACATCTTAACATCCAACGGTTAGAATCTGATTTGGCGCTCTCTAATATAGTACTTTTTGTCTATCCCTCCTTTTTAACGAGTTTGTATTATGTCATATATTGGAGGTCGTTATTAGATTTTGTTGTGCTAATGAGAGAAGTGCCTATAAGAGAGAAAACATTCATATTAAAATTTGCTTAGTCTAGATCGATGAGCAAATGTTTTCTGATAGTGACAAAATTTTAGTATGTTTTTCCTAAGTCTTGCATCTTGACATTCAACGGTTAGAATCTGATTTGGAGCTCTCTAGCTTAGTATTTTCATTCTAGCCCTATTTGTATTCGAGTTTGTATTATGTCATATATTGGGGATGATTATTAGATTTTTTTTTGGCGAAGGGAATGGTGCCCAGAAGAGAGAAAACGATCATATCTAAATCTGCTTTTGTCTCGATCGATGACCAAACGATATCTCATCGGGACGAAATATTAGTATATTGTTCCTGAGTCTTGCCTCTTGTCATCCAATAGTTAGAATCTGATTTGGAGCTCTCTAACTTAGTATTTTTTGTCGAGGCCTCCTTATATACGAATTTGTATTATGTCATATATTAGGAGTGATTATTAGATTTTTTTGCGCCAAGGAGAAAAGTGCCAAGAATAAAGAAAACTTTCATATCAAAATTTGCGTTAGTTTCGATAGATGACCAAACGATCTCTGATCGATCGAGACAAAATTTTGGTATGTTGCTCCTGAGCTTTGCATCTTGACATCCAACGGTCAGAATCTGATTTGGAGCTCCTAACATAGTATTTTCTATTTAGCCCTCCTTGTATACAAGTTTGTATTATGTCATATATTGGTGATAATTATTAGTTTTTTTGCCAAAGAGAAAAGTGTTCAGAAGGGAGAAAACGTTCATTTCAAAATTTGCTCTAATCTCAATCGATGACTAAAAAATCTCTGATCAAGACAAAATTTTAGTATATTGTTCTTGAATTTTGCATCTTTACATCCAACGGTTAGAATCCGATTTGGAGCTCCTTAATATAGTATTTTCAATCTAGCACTACTTGTATACGAGTTCGTATTATGTCATATATTGGTGATGATTATTAGATTTTTTTATGCCAAAGAAAAAAGTGCCTAGAAGAGAGAAAACGTTGAAATCAAAATTTGAGCTAGTCTCGATCGATGACGAAACGATTTCTGATCTGGATGAAATTTTATTATGTTGTTCCTAAGTCTTGCATCTTGACATCCAATGGTTAGAATCTGATTTGGAGCTCCCTAACATAGTATTTTCTGTATGGCCCTCTTTGTATTCGAGTTTGTATTATGTCATATATTGGTGATGATTATTATATTTATTTGTGCCAAAGAGAAAAGTGCCCAGAAGAGAGAAAACGTTCATATCGAAATTTGCTCTAGTCTCTATGGATGACCAAACGATCTCTAATCGAGACGAAATTTTAGTATGATGTTCCTGAGTCTTGCATATTGACATCCAACGGTTAGAATCTGATTTGCAACTCCCTAACTTAGCAGTTTCTGTTTAGCCCTATTTGTATACAAGTTTTTATTATGTCATATATTGGTAATGATTATTAGATTTTTTTGTGCCAAAGAGAAAAGTGCTAGTCTCGATCGATGATCAACCGAGCTCTAATCGGGACGAAATTTTAGTATGTTGTTCCTGAGCTTTGCATCTTGACATCCAATGGCTTAGAATTTGATTTGGAGCTCTCTAACATAGTATTTTCTGTCTAGCTCTCCTTGTATACGGGTTTGAATTATGTCATATATTGGTGATGATCGATAGATTCTTTTGTGCCAAACAGAAAAGTACATTGAAGAGAGAAAACTTTCATATTAAAATTTTCTCTAGTTTTAGTCGATGACTAAATGACATTTGATTGGGACGAAATTTTAGTATGTTATTCCTGAGTCATGCATCTTGACATCCAACGGTTAGAATTTGATTTGGAGTTCTCTAACTTGGTTTTTTTTTTCTAGCCCTAATTGTATGCGAGTTTGTATTATATCATATATTAGTGATGATTATTAGATTTTTTATGCCAAAGAGGAAAGTGCCTAGACGAGATAAAACGTTCAGATCAAAATTTGCTCTATTTTCGATCGATTACCAAACAATCTCTGATCGGGACAAAATTTTAGTATGTTGTTCCTGAGTCTTGGATATTAACATCCAACGGTTAGAATCTGATTTGTAGCTCTTTAACTTAGTATTTTCTGTCTAGCCCTATTTGTATACGAGTTTGTATTATGTCATATATTGGTGATGATTATTAGATTTTTTTGTGCGAAAGAGAAAAGTGCCCAGAAAAGAGAAAGTGTTCATATCAAAATTTTCACTAGTGTCGACGGAAGACCAAACGAACTTTGATCGGGATAAAATTTTAGTATGTTGTTCCTAAGTTTTGCATCTTGACGTCCAACGGTTAGAATCTGATTTGGAGCTCCCTAACATTGTATTTTCAATGTAGCCCTCCTTGTATACGAGTTTGATGTACGTCATATATTGGTAATAATTAATAGATTTTTTTTGTACCAAGGAAAAAAGTGCCCAGAAGAGAGAAAACGTTCAAATCAAAATTTACTCTAATCTCGATCTATGACCAAACGATCTTAGATCCGGGCGAAATTTTAGTATGTTTTTCCTGAGTCTTGCATCTTGACATCCAACAGTTAGAATCTGATTTGGAGATATCTAACTTAGTATTTTCTGTCTAGCTCTATTTGTGTACGAGTTTGTATTACGTCTTATATTTGTGATGATTATTAGATTTTTTTGTGCCAAGAAAAAGTTCCCAGAAGAGAGAAAACGGTAAAATCAAAATTTACTCTAATCTCGATAGATGACCAAACGATCTTTGATCGAGGTGAAATTTTAGTATGTTGTTCCTGAATCTTGCATCTTGACATCCAATGGTTAGAATCTGATTTGGAGCTCTCTATCTTAGTGCTTTCTTTCTAGCCTTATTTGTATACGAGTTTGTATTATATCACATATTGGTGATGATTATTAAGTTTTTTTGTGCCAAAGGGAAAAGTGCCCAGAAGAGAGAAAACTTTCATATCAAAATTTTCTCTTGTCGTGATAGATGGCCAAACGATCTCTGATCAGGACGAAATTTATTTCTGTTATTCCTGAGTCTTGCATCTTGACATCCAACGGTTAGAATCTAATTTGGAGCTCTCTAACATAATATTTTCAGTCTAGCCCTCCTCGTATACGAGTTTGTATTATATCATATATTGTAATGATTATTAGATTTTTTTGTGGAAAAGAGAAATGTTCCCAGAAGAGAGAAAATACTTATATCAAAATTTGCTCTAGTCTCGATCGATGATCAAACGATCTCTAATCGGGGCTAAATTTAATTATGTTATTCCTGAGTCTTTTATATTGACATCCAACGGTTAGATTCTGATTTGTTGCTCTCTAATTTAGTATTTTCCATCTAGCCCTATTTGTATGCGAGTTTGTACTATGTCATATATTAGTGATAATTATTAGATTTTTTTGGGCCAAAGAGAAAGGTGCATAGAAAAGAGTAAACGTTCATATCAAAATTTGCTCTAGTCTCGATTAATAACCAAACGATATCTGATCGGGATGAAATTTTAGTATGATATTCCTGAGTCTTACATCTTGTCATCCAACGATTAGAATCTGATTTGGAGCTCTCTAACTTAGTATTTTCTGTCTAGAACTCCTTGTATACGAGTTCGTATTTTGTCTTATATTGGTGATGATTATTAGAATTTTTTGTGCCAAAGAGAAAATTACCCAGAAGAGAGAAAACGTTCATATCAAAATTTGGTGTAGTCTCGATCGATGACCAAATGATCTCTAATCAGGACGAAATTTTAGTAAGTTGATTCTGAGTCTTACATCTTGACATCCATAAGTTAGAATCTGATTTGGGGCTCTTTAACTTAGAATTTTGTGTCTGGTCCTATTTGTATACGAGTTTGTATTATGGCAATATTAGGGATGATTATTAGATTTTTTTGTCCCAAAGAGAAAAGTGCCCAGAAGAGAGAAAACGTTCATATCAAAATTTTCTCAAGTCTCGATCGATGACGAAACGATCTCTGATCGGGATGAAATTTTAGTATGTTGTTCCTGAGTCTTGCATCTTGACATCCAACGGTTAGAATCTAATTTGGTGCTCTCTAACTTAGTATTTTCTGTCAAGCCCTATTTGTATAATAGTTTGTATTATGTCATATGTTGGTGATGATTATTAGATTTTTTTGTGCCAAATAGAAAATAGCCTAAAAGAGAAAAAACATTCGTATCAAAATTTTCTCTAGTCTCGATCGATGATCAAACGATTTTTGATCGTGACGAAATTTTAGTATGTTGTTCTTCAGTCTTGCATCTTGACATCTAATAGTTAGAATATAATTTGGAGCTCTCTAACATAGTAATTTCTACCTAGCCCT
This sequence comes from Erythroxylum guanchezii, assembly GCA_025629825.1. Taxonomy (NCBI): domain Eukaryota; kingdom Viridiplantae; phylum Streptophyta; class Magnoliopsida; order Malpighiales; family Erythroxylaceae; genus Erythroxylum; species Erythroxylum guanchezii. The sequence goes on along the minus strand of JAOTAX010137990.1, from coordinate 12,156 downwards.
CCCTGTATACGAGTTTGTGTTATGTCATATATTAGTGATGATTATTATTTTTTTTGAGCCAAAGAGAAAGGTGTCTAGATGGGAGAAAACATTCATATCAAAATTTTCTCTTATCTCGTTTAATAACCAAACGATCTTCGATCGGGATGAAGTTTTAGTATGTTATTCCTGAGTCTTGAATCTTGAAATCTAACGGTTAGAATCTAATTTAGAGCTCTCTAGAACTCTTTGTATACGAGTTCATATTTTGTTATATATTAGTGATGATTATTAGTTCCTTGAGTCTTGCATCTTGACATCTAACGGTTAGAATCTGATTTGAAGTTCTCTAACTTAGTAATTTTATGCCTAGCCCTCCTTGTATACGACTTTGTATTATATAATATATTGGTGATGATTATTCGATTTTTTGGGCGAATGAGAAAATTGCCCAGAAGAGAGAAAACGATCATATCAAAATTTACTCTAATCTCGATCGGTGGCCGAATGATCTCTTATCGAAACGAAATTTTAGTATGTTAATCATCAGTCTTGCATCTTGTCATCCAATGGTTAGAATCTATTTTTGAGCTCTCTAACTTAGCATTTTCGGTCTAGTCCTATTTATATAGTTTTTGTTATGGCAATATTAGTGATTATTAGAAGGTTTTTCTGTGTCGAAGTTAAAAGTGCCCAGAAGAGAGAAAAGGTTCGTATCAAAATTTCCTAAGTCTTGCATCTTGCCATCCAACGGTTAAAATCCAATTTGGAGCTCTCTAACTTAGTATTTTCTGTCTACTTCTATTTGTATAAGAGTTTGTATTATGTCATATATTGGTGATGATTATTAGATTTTTTTTGTGCCAAAGAGAAAATAACCCAAAAGAGAGAAAATGTTCGTATCAAAATTTGCTCTATTCTCGAACGAGGACCAAACGATTTCTGTTCGGGACGAAATTTTAGTATGTTGTTCTTCAGTATTGCATCTTGATGTCCAATGGTTAGAATATAAATTGGAGCTCTCTATCTTAGTATTTTCTGTGTAGAAATCCTTATACACGAGTTCGTATTTTGTCATATATTGGAGATGATAATTAGATTTTTTTTGTGCCAAAGAGAAAATTGCCCAGAAGTAAGAAAACATTCATATCAAAATTTTCTTTAGTCTTGATCGATGATAAAACGATCTTTGATCGGGACAAAATATTAGTATGTTGTTCCTGAGTCTTTCATCTTGACATCCGACGGTTAGAATCTAATTTGGAGCTCTCTAACTTTGTATTTTCTGTCTAGCCCTCCTTGTATACAAGTTTGTATTATGTCATATATTGGTGATGATTAATAGATTTTTTTTTTGCCATAGAGAAAGGTGCTTAGAAGAGAGAATACGTTCATATCAAAATTTACTCAAGCCTCAATCGATTACCAAACGACCTTTAATCGAGACGAAATTTTAGTATGTTGTTTTTGAGTTTTAGATCTTGACATCCAACGGTTCGAATCTGATTTGGAGCTCTCTATCTTAGTATTTTCTGTCTAGACCTATTTGTATACGAGTTTGTATTGTGTCATATATTGGTGATGATTGTTATATTTTTTTGTTCCATAGAGAAAGGTGCCTAGAAGACAGAAAACGTTCATATAAATATTTGCCCAAGCCTTGATCTATTACTGAACGACCTCTGATTGAGATGAAATAATAGTATGTTGTTCTTGAGTCTTGCGTCTTGACATCCAATAGTTAGAATCTGATTTGGTGCTCTCTAACTTAGTATTTTCTATCTGGTCCTCCTTGTATATGAGTTTGTATTATGTCATATATTGGTGAAGATTATTAGATTTTTTTGTGCTAAAGAGAAAATTGCCTAGAAGAGAGAAAACGTTCATATCAAAATTTGCTCTAGTCTTGATCGATGACCAAACGATCTCTGATCGGGACAAAATTTTAAGATGTTGTTCCTGAGTCTTGCATCTTGACATGCAACGGTTAGAATCTGATTTGGAGCTCTTTAATTTAGTATTTTCTTTCTTGCCCTCCTTGTATACGAGTTTGTATTTTGTCATATATTGGTGATGATTATTAGATTTTTTGTGCCAAAGAAAAAGTTGCCTAAAATAGAGAAAACGTTCATGTCAAAATTTGCTGAAGCCTCGATCGATTAGAAAATGATCTCTGATCGAGATTAAATTATTAATATGTTGTTCTTTAGTCTTGCCTCTTGACATCCAACGGTTATAACCTGATTTGGAACTCTCCAACATAGTACTTTCTACCTAGTCCTCCTTATATACGAGTTTGTATTATGACATATATTGGTGGTGATTATTAGAATTTTTTTGCGCCACAATGAAAAGTGCCCAGGAGAGAGAAAATGTTCATATCAAAATTTGCTCTAGTCTCGATCGATCACCAAACGATCTCTAATCGGGACGAAATTTTAGTTTATTGTTCCTGAATCTTGTATTTTTTATCTAGCCCTCTTTCTATACGAGTTTGTATTTTGTCATATATTGGTGATGATTGTTAGATTTTTTTGTATCAAAGAGAAAGGTGCCTAGAAGAGAGAAAAAGTTCATATCAAAATTTGCTCAAGCCTCGATCTATTACCAAACGACTTCTGATCGAGATTAAATTATTAGTATGTTGTTCTTGAGTCTTGCTTCTTGACATTCAACGGTTAGAATCTGATTTTGAGCTCTCTGACATAATATTTTCTGCCTAACCTTCCTTGTATACTAGTTTGTATTATGACATATATTGGTAATGATTATTATATTTCTTTGTACCAAGGAGAAATGTGCCTAGAAGAGAGAAAACGTTCATATCAAAATATGCTCTAGTCTCAATCGATGACTAATTGACACGAAATTTTTGTATGTTGTTCCTGAATCTGGCATCTTAACATCTAACGGTTAGAATCTTATTTAGAGTTGTCTGACTTAGTGTTTTCTGTATAGTCCTCCTTGCATATGAGTTCGTATTTTTCATATGTTGGTGATGATTTTTAGAATTTTTTGTGCCAAAAAAAAGGTGCCTAGAAGAGAGAAAACGTTCATATCAAAATTTACTCAAGCCTCGCTCGATTACCAAACGACCTCTGTCTAACTCTCCTTGTATACAAGTTTGTATTATGTCTTATATTGGTGATGATTATTCGATTTTTTTGTGCCAAAAAAAGTGCCCAGAAGAGAGAAAACGTTCATATCAAATTTTGCTCTAGCCTCCATCGATGACCAAACGATTTCTGATTGGAACAAAATTTTAATCTGTTTTTCCTGAGTCTTGCATGTTGACATCCAACGGTTAGAATTTAATTTGGAGCTCTCTAACTTAGTATTTTCTATCTAGCCCTCCTTGTATAAGAGTTTGTATTATGATATATGTTGGTGATGATTATTAGATTTTTTGTGCCAAAAAGAAAAGTGCCCAGAAGAGAGAAAACGTTCATATCAAAATTTGCTCTAGCCTCGGTCGATGACACAACGATTTCTGATCGGGACGAAATTTAGTATGATGTTCCTGAGTCTTGCATTTTGACACCCAACAGTTAGAATCTAATTTGAAGCTCTCTAACTTAGTATTTTCCGTATAGCCCTATTTGTATACGAGTTTGTATTATGTCATATATTGGTGATGACTATTAGATTTTTTTGTTCCAAATAGAAAATTGCCCAGAAGATAGAAAACATTCATATCAAAAATTGCTCTAATCTTGATCAATGACCAAACGATCTCTATCTGGATGAAATTTTTGTATGTTGTTCCTGAATCTTGCATCTTCGCATCCAACGGTTAGAATCTAACTTGGAGCTCTAGAACTTAGTATTTTCTATCTAGCCCTCCTTGTATACGAGTTTGTATTTTGTCATATGTTGAGAATGATTATTAGATTTTTTTGTGACAAAGGGAAAAGTGCCCAGAAGAGAGAAAACATTCATATCAAAATTTGCTCCACTCTTGACTGATCGCCAAACGATCTCTGATCGGGACAATATTTTTGTATGTTTTTCCTGTGTCTTTCCTCTTGACATCCAACGGTTAGAATATGATTTGGAGCTCTCTAACTTAGTTTTGTCTGTCTAGCCCTCCTTATATACGAGTTTGTATTATGTCATATATTGGTGATGATCATTAGATTTTTTTTGTGCCGAAAAGAAAAGTGCCTAAAAGAGAGAATATGTTTATATCAAAATTTGGTCTAGGCTCGATTGATGACCAAACGATTTCTGATCGAGACGAAATTTTAGTATTGTTCCTGAATCTTGTATCTTCTCATCCAACGGTTAGAATCTAATTTAGAGCTCTCTAACTTAGTATTTTCTATCTAGCTCTCCTTTTATACGAGTTTGTATTATGTCATATATTGGTGATGATTATTAGATTTTTTTGTGCCAAAAAGAAAAGTACCCAAAAGAGAGAAAACGTTCATATCAAAATTTGCTCTAGGCTCGATCGATGACCAAACGATTTCTAATCGGGACGAAATTTTAGTATGTTGTTCCTAAATCTTTCACCTTGACATCCAATGGTTAGAATCTGATTTGGAGCACTCTAACTTAGTACTTTCTTTCTAGCACTCCTTGTATACGATTTTATATTGTGTTATATATTGGTGATGATAATTATATTTTTTTGTGCCAAAGAGAAAACTGCCCAGAAGAAAGAAAACATTTATATCAAAATTTTCTCTAGTTCTGATCGATGACCAAACGATCTTTGATTGGGACAAAATTTTAGTATATTGTTCTTGAGTCTTGCCTTTTGACATTCAACGGTTAGAATCTGATTTGGAGCTCTCTAACTTTGTATTTTTGTCTAGCCCTCCTTGTATACGAGCTTGCATTATGTCATATATTGGTGATGGTTTTTATATTTTTTTGTGCCAAAGAGAAAAGTGCCCAGAAGAGACAAAACGTTGATACCAAAATTTGCTCTAGTCTCCGTCGTTGACCAAACGATCACCGATCGGGACGAAATATTAATATGTTTTTCCTTAGTCTTGCATCTTGACATCCAACGGATAGAATCTAATTTGAAACTCTCTAATTTAGTATTTTCTGTCTAGCTTTCCTTGTATTCGAGTTCGTATTTTTTCATATATTGGTGATGATTATTAGATTTTTTTGTGCAAAAGAGAAAAGTGCCTAGAAGAGAGAAAACGTTCATATCAAAATTTACTTAAGCCTCGTTTGATTGCCAAACGACCTCTGATCGAGTTGAAATATTAGTATGTTGTTCTTGAGTCTTGTCTTTTGACATCTAACGGTTAGAATCTGATTTGGAGCTCTTTAACTTAGTATTTTCAGTCTAACCCTCCCTGTATGCAAATTTGTATTATGTCATATATTAGTGATGATTATTACATTTTGTTGTGCCAAAGAGAAAAGTGCACAAAAGAGAGAAAACGTTCATATCAAAATTTGCATCTTGACATCCAACGGTTAGAATCTGATTTAGAGATCTCTAACTTAATATTTCTATCTATCCCTACTTGTATACGAGTTTGTATTATATCATATATTGGTGATGATTATTAGATTTTTTGTGCCAAAGAGAAAAGTGCACCGAAGAGAGAAAATGTTCATATCAAAATTTACTCTAGTCTCGATTGATAACCAAACGATCTCTGATCGTGAGGAAATTTTAGTATGTTATTCCTGAGTCTTACATCTTGACATCCAACGGTTAGAATCTTACTTAGAGCTCTCAAACTTAGTATTTTTTGTCTAGCCGTATTTGTATACGAGATTGTATTATGTCACATATTGGTGATGATTATTAGAATTTTTGTGCCAAAGAGAAAAGTGCCCAGAAGAGAGTAAACGTTCTTATCAAAATTACTCAAGCCTCGATCGATTACCAAATGACCTCTGATCAGGATGAAATATTAGTATATTGTTCTTGAGTCTTGCCTCCTGACATCCAACGGTTATAATCTGATTTGGATCTCATTAGCATAGAATTTTCTGTTTAGCCCTCCTTATATATGAGTTTGTATTATGTCTTATACTAGTGATGATTATTAGATTTTTTGTGCCAAAGAGAAAATTGGCAGAAGAGAGTTAATGTTCATATCAAAATTTGCTCTAATCTAGACTTGACCAAACGATCTCTGAGTCTTGAATCTTAACATCCAATAGTTAGAATCTGAATTGAAACTCTCTAACATAGTATTTTTCTGTCTAGCCCTATATGTATACGAGTTTGTATTATGTTATATATTGGTGATAATTATTAGATTATTTTGTACCAAAGAGAAAAGTGCCTAGAAGAGAGAAAACGTTCATATCAAAATTTGCTCTAGTCTCGATCGATGACCAACGATCTCTGATCGGGACGAGATTTTGGTATGTTATTCCTGAGTTTTGCATCTTGACATCAAACGATGAAAAATCTGATTTAGAGCTCTCTAACTTAGCATTTTCTGTCTAGCCCTCCTTGTAAACGAGTTTGTATTATGTCGTATACTGGTGATGCTTATTAGATTTTTTTGTGCCAAAGAGAAAATTGCCCATAAGAAGGAAAACGTTCACATCAAAATTTACTCAAGCCTCGATCGATGACTAACGATCTCTGATCGTGGTAAAATTTTAGTATGTTGTTCGAAAGTCTTCCCTCTTGACATACAACGGTTAGAATCTGATTTGGAGGACTCTAACATAGTATTTTCTATCTAGCCCTTATTTCTTACGATTATTAGATTTTTTTGTGCCAAAGCGAAAAGTTTCTCGACGAGGGAAAACGTTCATATCAAGATTTGCTCTAGTCTTCATCGATAACCGAACGATCTGTGATCGGGACGAAATTTTAGTATGATGTTCCTGAGTCTTATATCTTGACATCCAATCGTTAGAATCTGATTAGGAGCTCTCTAACTTTGTATTTTCTTTCTAGTCTTCCTTGTATACGAGTTTGTATTAAGTCATATAATGGTGATGATTATAAGATTTTTTTGTGCCAAATAGAAAATTGTCTGGAAGAGAGAAAACGTTCATTTCAAAATTTTCCTTAGTCTCGATCGATGACCAAACGATTTTTGATAATGTCAAAATTTTAGTTTGTTGTTCCTGAGCCTTACATCTTGACATCTAACGATTAGAATCTAATTGGGAGCTCTCTAACATAATGTTTTATATCTAGCCCTCCTTATATACGAGTTTGTATTATGTCACATATTAGTGATGTTTATTAGATTTTTTTGCGCCAAAGAAAAAAGTTCCTAGAAGAGAGAAAACGTTCATATCAAAATTTGCTCTAGTCTCGATCGATGAACAAACGATCTCTAATCACGACGAAATTTTATTATGTTTTTCCTGAGTCTTGCATCTTGACATCGAACGATTAGAATCTTATTTGGAGCTCTCTAACTTAGTATTTTTTTCTAGTCCTATTTGTATACGAGTTTGTATTATGTCATATATTGGAGATGATTATTACATTTTTTGTGTCAAAGACAAAGGTGCCCAGAAGAGAGAGAATGTTAATATAAAATTTGCTCAAGCCTCGATCGATTACCAAACGACCTTTGATCGATATTAAATATTAGTATGTTATTCTTTAGTCTTGCCTCTTGATATCTGACGGTTAGAATTTGATTTGGAGCTCTCTAATATAGCATTTTTTGTCTAGCCCTCCATGTATACGAGTTTGTATTATTTTATATATTGGTGATTATTATTAGATTATTTTGTGCCAATAAGCAAAGTGCCCAAAAGAGAGAAAACGTTCATATCAAAATTTGCTCGAGTATCGATTGACGACTAAACGGTCTTTGATCGGGACGAAATTTTAGTATGTTGTTCCTGAGCCTTGCATCTTGGCATCCAACGATTAGAATCTGATTTGCAGTTCTCTAACTTAGTATTTTTTTCCTAACCCTATTTGTATACAAGTTTGTTTTATGTCATATATTGGTGATGATTATTAGATATTTTTGTGGCAAAGAGAAAGGTGCCCAGAAGAGAGAGAACGTTCATATCAAAATTTTCTCAAGCCTCGATCGATTACTAAACTACTTCATATCAAAATTATGTTATATATTGGTGATGACTATTAGATTATTTTGTGTGAAAGAGAAAAGTACCCAGAAGAGAGAAAACGTTCATATCAAAATTTAGTCAAGCCTCGATCGATGACCAAACAATCTATGATTGTGATGAGATTTTAGTATGTTGTTCTTGAGTCTTGCCTCCTGACATACAACGGCTAGAATCTGATTTAGAGCTCTCTAATATAATATTTTCTATCTACCCCTACTTGTATACGAGTTTGTATTATGTCATATATTGGTGATTATTATTAGATTTTTTTTGTACCAAAGAGAAAAGTTCTTAGAAGAGAGAAAATGTTCATATTAAAATTTGCTCTACTCTCGATTGATGACCAAACGATCTCTGATCGAGATGAAATTTTAGTATATTGTTCCTGATTCTTACATTTTGACATCCAACGGTTAGAATCTAATTTGGGGCCCTCTAACTTTGTATTTTCTTTCTAGTCTTGTGTATAGTTTGTATTATGGCATATAATGGTGATAATTATAAGATTTTTTTGTGCCAAAGAGAAAATTGCCCAGAAGCGATAAAATGTTCATGTCAAAATTTGCTCTAGTCTTTATCGATGACCAAATAATTTTTGTTCGGGACAAAATTTTAGTATGTTGTTCCTGAGTCTTGCATCTTGACATCCAACAGTTAGAATCTGATTTGGAGCTCTCTAACATAGTATTTTCTTATCTAGCACTCCTTGTATACGAGTTTGTATTATGTCTTATATTGGTGATGATTATTAGATTTTATTTTGCCAAAGAGAAAAGTTCTTAGAAGATAGAAAACGTTCATATCAAAATTTTCTCTAGTCTCAATCGATGAACAAACAATCCCTGGTCGGCACGAAATTTTATTATGTTATTCCTGGGTCTTGCGTCTTGATATCTAACAGTTAGAATCTGATTTGGAGCTCTCTAACTTAGTATTTTCTGTCTAGCCCTATTTGTAAACGAGTTTTTATTATGTCATATATTGGTGATGATTATTATTATTTTTGTGTGAAAGAGAAAGGTGCCCAGAAGAGACAAAAAGTTAATATCAAAATTTACTCAAGCCTAGATTGATTACCAAACGACCTCTGATCGAAATGAAATACTAGTATGTTGTTCTTGAATCTTACCTCTTGACATCCGACGGTTAGAATCTGATTTGAAGCTCTCTAGTATAGATTTTTTTGTCTAGCCCTCTTTTTACGCAATTTTGTACTATGTCATATTTTGGTGATGATTATTAGATTTTTTTGTGCCAAAAAAAAATTGCCCAGAAGAGAGAAAACGTTTATATCAAAATTTACTCAAACCTTGATCGATGACCAAACGATCTCTGATAGTGATGAAATCTTAGTATGTTGTTCCTGAGTCTTGCATCTTGACATTCAACGGTTAGAATCTGATTCACAGTTCTCTAACTTAGTATTTTTTATCTAGCGTTATTTGTTTGCAAGTTTGTATTATGTCATATATTGGTGATGATTATTAGATTTTTTTGTGGCAAAGAGAAAGGTACCTAGAAGAGAGAGAATGTTCATATAAAAATTTGCTCAAGCCTCGATCGATTTCCAAACAACCTCTGATCGAGATGAAATATTAGTATGTTATTTGTTGGACCCCAACTTTTTAGTGAAAATTAGAAATATTAAAATGATATATGAATTGTGTTATAGATGAAAGTGTGCTTTAAGAAAAATTAATGAGACAAGAATCAATTGGTTTGATGATTTTGATAATTGTGTAGATTTGTATGGGTTATGGAAGTTAAAGTGAATAGTTGATTGAAATGGAAGTTAAAAGTTAACAAATAAAAAGAAAAAGTGTGAGAATATGAAAAATTAAGAAAAGTTTGACTTTTTGGGAAGAAAAGTTGACTTTTTGATTTAAGCAGAATTTGAAAAAATGGTCTGCATGAAACTTGGAGCTTATGTTAAGAGCTTTCTGTCGCCATAAAGTTTGATATTTTTCGATATCGGGAGTAAAAATTATCCTCAGTCAAAGTTTGTTGTGTAAAAATGTCTTTAAGTGTACATTTGCATGTACGCAGCTTTGAGGCTAGTCGTCGTAAGGATTTGGTCTAAATTAGAGTAAGCGGTCTACACGAAAGTTGTAGCTTGTCTGTCAATCTTTCCGACACCATAAAGTATGTAATTTGTTGATGTGGGAATTGGAAGATATGAAATTTGAAAGTTTGGAGTTTGTTTAGGTGAAGTTTAACAGGGCAGTAACTTTGACTAGGTTTTTGACCCCTTTAGAGACGGAATTGATTTTTGACTTCTTCATGAAGGTTGTAGAGCTTCCTTTTATCTTTCCATCGACACCAAATTTTTCAAATTTGGAGTTTGGGATCAAGAGTTATGATTTTTGGAAAATTCGGTTTTATCAATAGATTTGAAGTCCTGTTAGTTTGCTTCCAATCTGACCCTTGTTCAATCTTTTGTTTATAAATTCTCCGTCCGACATTCGATTGATTCTATTTTTGAAGCGTTGGATTCCTAAGACATTTAGCTACTATTTCATGAGAAATTATTATTTTTAGGAGATTAAATGGAAAGAGATTGATTGAACCAAAGTGAGAGGATTGGTTAAAGGTTTTGAGTTAGATAATTTTCTGAACATGGTTAAGTAATTTGAGAAATTCGGGAGCTGTGGAGCTCGGATTGAGTTGATTCTTGAGGCAAAATAAAATTGAGACATGGGGCTACAAATCATGTGAAGGGATTGAATTTCAATTTAGTCCCAAAGATTGTCAATTTCTGGATTTAAGTTGGGTTAGTGTTCAGTCTCGGATTTGTATGTGCTAAACAAGTATTTTGGCCATAACTCCTTCGTTTCTGAACTGATTTGAGCGTTCTTGGTGTCAATTTAAAGATGAGACATAGATGAACATTTTTCGAGATGAAAGTGTTGCCAAATTATGTCATTTACCTGCTTAAAATTAGGAAGCAAGATTCCAATTTTTAAAGGCTAAATGTAGGGGCAGATTAGGAAGTCCACTTAAAGAGGTAAGTTAGAAGGCAAATAGGCAAGGGCTTTATGGACATTTTGCCTTCATTAAATTGGAGACTAGCTGGCTATCGTTTTGGCTCAAGAGAAGCAGCAGAAAAGTCATGAAAATAAGAAGAAAAGAGAAGAAGAAACGAAGAGGAAGGAGAAGAATGAAGCCATCGGTGAAGGAGAAAAAGAGTGAAGCAAGAGTTGTCGATTTTTTTTATAGGTTTCTTAGAGGATTTTCGATGCTTTTCAAGGGGGAAGAGGAGCAAGATGATGATGGCTTCCTTTGGAGCTTGATAAATCCGAAAATGGAGGAGAAAAAGTTAAGAGAGAGAAGTTTTTGATTTTGAATTTTTTTAGTGAGGTGTTGGTTGATTTGGCTTAAGATTGATATGGATTTGGGTTTGTTGAGGTTAATTGAAGTGATTACGCTATGATGATGTTTAATTTTGGATGATTGATTAGTTAGGGTTTATGCCGAATTTTTATGATTTGAGGTTTTTGAAAATTGTTGATTTAGAAGGCTTGAAATTATGATGAGTTTGTGAATTCTTAAGTTAATTTTGAGGATTATGATTTTTATGATGATGAATTTGGATGTTTATGGCTTAGGAAATTTTTAATTGGAGGAAAGAATGAAGAAATGGAAAAAATTTAAGCTATGGACAAGATTCTAGCATGGAAATAAGGTGGGTGATATATTTATATTTTGAATTATAAGTTAAAATTGTGTTCTTGAAAAATAAAGAAAGTGGAAAAAAGAAAATATCAGATTTTATTAATTCCAAATGTTTTTGAAAAATTATTTTCAAGTTTTAAAATGTTTTAATAAATTAAGGAAATTTATGAAATTCGTCATTTATGATTGAATTGAGAAATTTTGAAAATTTTGGCATTCCTTGTTTGTAAATAATTGTGCATTGGATATATGAAATTGTGTGATTTATGATTGGCATTTTTGATATATGAATTTTATTGTTATGTGAAATTTTGAAATTTAGGGAAAATTATGAATGAAATTTGTTTGATAAGACGCGATATGAAAATAAGGTTTTGAAATATGCCTCCGGGCAATTCGCTTTCAAGTATAAATTATGTGGTATGTGGGTTTGGTTAGGTCCCCTAAGTTTAGGTCAAGTGCACT
>JAOTAX010137898.1:0-17233 GCA_025629825.1 Erythroxylum guanchezii | reverse complement strand
CCACAAAAAAAATCTAATAATCATCACCAATATATAACATGATATAAATTCGTATATAAGGAGGTCTAGAAAGAAACTACTAAGTTAGAGAGATGAAAATAAGATTCTGACCGTTGGATATCAAGATGCAATACTTAGGAGCCGCATACTAAAATTTTGTCACGATCAGAGATCGTTTGGTCATCGATCGAGACTAGAGCAAATTTTAACACGAACGTTTTCTCTCTTCTAGGCACTTTTCTCTTTGGCACAAAAAAATCTAAGAATCATCACCAATATATGACATAATACAAACTCGAATACAAGGAGGGCTACAAAAAAAATGTTAAGTTAGAGAACTCCAAAGCAGATTCCAACTGATGGATGTCAAGATGCAAGATTTATGAACAACATACTAAAAATTTGTCCCGATCAAAGATCATTTGATCGTCGATCGAGACTTGATCAAAAATTGATATGAACGTTTTCTCTCTTGTCGGCAATTTTCTGTTTGGCACAAAAAATCTAATAATCATCACCAATATATAAAAAAATACGAACTCATATATAAGGAGGGCTAAACATAAAACACTAAGTTAAGGAGTTCCAAATCAGATTCTAACCATTATAATTCAATATGCAAGCTTCTGGAAAAACATACTAAAATTTCGTACCGATCATACATTGTTTGGTCATCGAACTAGGCTAGAGCAAATTTTGATATGAACATTTTATCTCTTCAGGCACTTTTCTCTTTGGCACAAAAAAATCTAAAAATTATCACCAATATATGACATAATACAAACTCGTATACAAGGAGGGCTAGATAAAAAATATTATGTTAGAGAGCTGTAAATCAGATTCTAACCGTTGGATGCTAAGGTGCAAGACTGAGGAACAACATACTAAAATTTATTCCCGATTAGAGATCGGTTGGTCATTGATCAAGACTAGAGTAAATTTTGATATGAACGTTTTCTCTCTTGTGGGAACTTTTCTCTTTGGCCCAAAAAAGCCTAATAATTATCACTAATATATGACATAATGCAAACTCATATAAAAGGAGGGCTCGACAGAAAATACTAGGTTAGAGAGTTCCAAATTAAATTCTAACTGATGGATGTCAAGATGTAAGACTCAAGAGCAACATGTCAAAATTTCGTCCTGATCAAAAATCGTTTGGTCATCGATCGACACTAGAGTAAATTTTGATATGAATGTTTTGTCTCTTCTGGGCAATTTTCTCTTTAGCACAAAAAAAATCTAATAATCATCACCAATATATAACATGATACAAATTCGTATATAAAGAGGGCTACATAAAAAAATATGAAGTTTGAGAGCTCTAAATCATATTCTAACCATTGGATGTCAAGATGCTAGAATTAGGAACAACATAGTAAAATTTTGTCTCAATCAAAGACCGTTTGGTCATCGATCGAGACTATAGCAAATTCTGATATGACCGTTTTCTCTCTTCTAGGCACTTTTCTCTTTGGCACAAAAAAATCTAAGAATCATCACCAATATATGACATAATACAAACTTATGTAGAAGGAGGGGTAAACAAAAAATATTAAGTTAGAGAACTCCCAAGCAGATTCCAACCGATGGATGTCAAGATGCAAGATTTATGAACAACATACTACAAATTTGCCCCGATCAGAGATCGTTTGATGATCGATCGAGACTAGATCAAATTTTAATATGACATAATACAAACTCGTATACAAGGAGAGCTAGATAGAAAATATTTTGTTAGAGAGCTCTAAATCAGATTCTAACCGTTGGATGTCAAGATGCAAGACTGAGGAACAACATACTAAAATTTATTCCCGATTAGAGGCCGTTTGGTCATGGATTGAGGCTAGAGTAAATTTTGATATCAACATTTTCTCTCTTCTAGGAACTTTTCTCTTTTGCACAAAAAAATCTAATAATCATCACCAATATATGACATAATTCAAACTCATATAGAAGGAGGGCTCGACAGAAAATACTAGGTTAGAGAGGTCCAAATTAGATTCTAACCGATTGACGTCAAGATGTAAGACTCAGGAGCAACATACCAAAATTTCATCCTGATCAAAAGTCATTCGGTCATCGATCGACATTAGAGTAAATTTTGATATGAAACGTTTGTCCCTTCTAGGCAACTTTATCTTTGGCACACAAAAAATTCTAATAATTATCACCAATATATAACATGATACAAATTCGTATATAAGGAGGGCTACACAAAAAATACTAAGTTCGAGAGCTCTAAATCATTTTCTAACCGTTGGATGTGAAGATGCAAGAATTAGGAACAACATACTTAAATTTCGTCTCAATCAGAGATCATTTGGTCATCGATCGAGACTATAGGAAATTTTGATATCATCATTTTCTCTCTTCTAAGCACTTTCCTCTTTGGCACAAAAAATCTAATAATCATCATCAATATATGACAAAATACAAACTCGTATACAAGGAGGGCTGGACAGAAAATAAAAAGTTAGGGAGCTCCAAATCAGATTCTAACCGTTGGATGTCAAGGTGCAAGATTCATGAACAACATAGTAAAATTTCGTCTCGATCAAAGATAGTTTGGTCTTCAATAGAGACTAGAATAGATTTTGATACGAACGTTTTCTCTCTTCTGAGCACTTTTCTCTTTGGCACAAAAAAATCTAATAATTATTGCCAATATATGACATAATACAGGCTCATATACAGGGAGCTTTAGACAGAAAATACTAAATTAGCGAATTCCAAATCAGATTCTAACTGTTGGATGTCAAGATGTAAGACTCAGGAAAGATATACTAAAATTTTGTCCTGATCAAAAATCGTTTTGTCATCGATCGAGACTAGAGAAAATTTTGATATGAACGTTTTCTCCCTTCTGGGCAATTTTCTCTTTGCCACAAAAAAAACTAATGATCATCTCCAATATATAACATTATACAAACTCATATATAATGAGGACTAGAAAAAAAAAACTATGTTAGAGAGCTCCAAATTAGATTCTAATCATTAGATGTCAAGATGCATAATTGATAAACAACATACAAAAATTTTGAAATGATTAGAGATCGTTTGGTCATCTATCAAGATTTGAGCAAATTTTGATATGAACGTTTTCTCTCTTCTGGGCAATTTTTTCCTTATCACAAAAAAATCTAAGAATCATCACCAATATATGACATAATATAAACTTGTATACAAGGAGGACATCCCAAAAAATATTAATTTAGAGAACTCCAAGTCAGATTCCAACCGATGGATGTCAAGATGTAAGATTTATGAGCAACATACTAAAAATTCGTCCCGATCAGAGATCGTTTAGTTATCGATCGAGACTAGAGCAAATTTTGATATGAACGTTTTCTCTCTTCTGGGCAATTTTCTCTTAAGCACACAAAAATGTAATAATTATCACCAATATATGACATAATACAAACTCGTATACAAGGAGGGCTACATAAAAAATATTAAGTTAGAGAACTCCAAAGCAGATTCCAACCGATGGATGTCAAGATGCAAGATTTATGAAAAATATACTAAAAATTTGTCCCGATCAGAGATCGTTTGATCATCAATCGAGACTAGATCAAAATTTGATATGAACGTTTTCTCTCTTCTGGACAATTTTCTCTTTGGCACAAAAAATCTAATAATCATCACCAATATATGACAAAATATGAACTTATATATAAGGAGTGCTAGATAGAAAATACTATGTTAAGGAGCTCCAAATCAGATTTTAACCGTTATAAGTCAAGATGCAAGCTTCTGGAACAACATACTAAAATTTTGTATCGATTATAGATCGTTTGGTCATCGAACGAGGCTAGACCAATTTTTGATATGAACATTTTCTCTCTTTTAGGTTATTTTCTCTTTGGCACAAAAAAAATCTAAGAATCATCACCAATATATGACATAATACAAACTCGTATACAAGGAGGGCTACACAAAAAATATTAAGTTAGATAACTCCAAAGTAGATTCCAACCGATGGATGTCAAGATGCAAGATTTATGAATAACAAACTAAAAATTCGTCCCGATCAGAGATCGTTTAGATATCGATTGAGACTACAACAAAATTTTATATGAACATTTTCTCTCTTTTGGGCAATTTTCTCCTTGGCTCAAAAAATCTAATAATCATCACCAATATATAACAAAATACGAACTCATATACAAGAAGGGCTAGACAGAAAATACTAAGTTAGAGAGCTCCAAATCAGATTCTAATCGTTGGATGTCAAGATGCAAGATTAATGAACATCATGCAAAAATTTCGTCCCGATCAGAGATCGTTTAGCTATCGATTGAGAATAGAGTAAATTTTGATATGAACGTTTTCTCTTTTCTTAGCAATTTTGTCTTCGGCACAAAAAAATGTAATAATCATCAAATATATGAAAAATTGCGAACTCGTATGCAAGGAAGGTTGTACAGAAAATACTAAGTTATAGAGATCCAAATGAGATTCTAACCATTGGGTGTAAAGATGTAGGACTCAAGAACAACATACTAAAATTTCGTCCTGACCAGAGTTCTTTTGGTCATTGATTGAGACTAGAGCAAATTTTGATATGAACATTTTCTCTCTTCTGGGCAATTTTCTCTTACGCACACAAAAATGTAATAATTATCACTAATATATGACATAATACAAACTCGTATACAAGGAAGGCTACACAAAAAATATTAAGTTAGAGAACCCCAAAGCGGATTCCAACCGATGGATGTCAAGATGCAAGATTTATGAAAAACATACTAAAAATTTGTCCCAATCAGAGATCGTTTGATCATCGATCGAGACTAGATTAAAATTTGATATGAACGTTTTCTTTCTTCTGGTCAATTTTCTCTTTGACACAAAAAATCTAATAATAATCACCAATATGACAAAATACGAAGTCATATATAAGGAGAGCTAAACAGAAAATACTATGTTAAGGAGCTCCAAATCAAATTCTATCCGTTATAAGTCAAGATGCAAGCCTCTAGAACAACATACTAAAATTTCGTACCGATCATAGATCGTTTGGTCATCGAACGAGGCTAGAGCAAATTTTGATATGAATGTTTTCTCTCTTCTAGGCACTTTTTTCTTTGGCACAAAAAAATCCAAGAATCATCACCAATATATGACATAATACAAACTCGTATACAAGGAAGGCTACACAAAAAATATTAAGTTACGGGACTCCAAAGTAGATTCCAACTGATGGATGTCAAGATGCAAGATTTATGAACAACATACTAAAAATTTGTCCCGATCAGAGATCGTTTGATCATCGATCAAGACTAGATCAAATTTTGATATAAATGTTTTCTCTCTTCTGGGCAATTTTCTCTTTGGCATAAAAATCTAATAATCATCACCAATATATGACAAAATATGAACTGATATTTAAGGAGGGCTCGACAGAAAATACTAAGTTAAGGAGCTCCAAATCAGATTCTAACCGTTATAAGTAAAGATGCAAGCCTCTGGAACAACATACTAAAATTTCATACTGATAATAGATCGTTTGGTCATCGAACGAGGCTAGAGAAAATTTTGATAAAAATGTTTTATCTCTTCTGACACTTTTCTCTTGAGCACAAAAAAATCTAAAAATTATCACCAATATATGACATAATAAAAACTCGAATACAAGGAGGGCTACATAGAAAATATTATGTTAGAGAGCTCTAAATCAGATTCTAACCGTTGGATGCCAAGATGCAAGACTAAGTAACAACATACTAAAATTTTTTCCCGATTAGAGGTCGTTTGGTCATCGATTGAGACTAGAGTGAATTTTGATATGAACGTTTTCTCTATTCTCGGAACTTTTCTCTTTTGCCCAAAAAAATCTAATAATTATCACTAATATATGACATAATGTAAACTCATATGCAAGGCTGGCTCGACAGAAAATACTAGGTTAGAGAGGTCCAAATTAGATTATAACCGACGAATGTCAAAATGTAAGACTCAGGAGCAACATATCAAAATTTCGTCCTGATTAAAAATCGTTTGGTCATCGATCGACACTAGAGTAAATTTTGATAAGAACGTTTTGTCCCTTCTGGGCAATTTTCCCTTTGGCACAAAAAAAATCTAATAATCATCACCAATATATAACATGATACAAATTTGCATATAAGGAGGGCTAGGAAGAAAATACTAAGTTAGAGAGCCCAAAATAAGATTCTAACCGTTGGATATCAAGATGCAAGACTTAGGAGCAACGTACTAAAATTTTGATATGAACGTTTACTCTCTTCCGTCCACTTTTTTCTTTGGCACAAAAATATCTAAGAATTATCACCAATATATGACCTAATACAAACTCGTATACAAGGAGGGCTGCAAAAAAAATGTTAAGTTAGAGAACTCCAAAAGAGATTCCAACCGATGGATGTCAAGATGCAAGATTTATGAACATCATACTAAAAATTTGACCCGATCAGAGATCGTTTGATCATCAATCGAGACTAGATCAAATTTTGATATGAACATTTTCTCTCTTCTGGGCAATTTTTTCTTTGGCACAAAACATCTAATAATCATCACCAATATATGACAAAATGCGAACTCATATATATGGAGGGCTAGACAGAAAATACTAAGTTAAGGAGCTCCAAATCAGATTCTAACCGTTATAAGTCAAGATACAAGCCTTTGGAACAACATACTAAAATTTCGTACTGATCATAGATTGTTTGGTCATCGAACGAGGCTAGAGCAAATTTTGATATGAATGTTTTGTCTCTTCTAGTACTTTTCTCTTTCACACAAAAAAATCTAAAAATTATCACCAATATATGACAGAACACAAACTGGTATACAAGGAAGGCTAGAAAGAAAATATTATGTTAAAGAGCTCTAAATCAGATTATACCGTTGGATGCTAAGATGCAAGACTGAGGAACAACGTACTAAAATTTATTCCTGATTAGAGGTCGTTTGGTCATTGATCGAGACTAGAGAGGTCGACAGAAAATACTAGGTTAGAGAGGTCCAAATTAAATTCTAACTGATGGATGTCAAGATGTAAGACTCAGGAGCAACATGTCAAAATTTCGTCCTGATCAAAAATCGTTTGGTCATCGATCGACACTAGAGTAAGTTTTGATATGAACGCTTTGTCCCTTCTGGGCAATTTTCGTATATAAGGAGGACTACACAAAAAAATACTAAGTTCGAGAGCTCTAAATCATATTCTAACAGTTGGATGTCAAGATGCAAAAATTAGGAACAACATACTAAAATTTTGTCTTAATCAGAGATCATTTAGTCATCGATCGAGACTATAGCAAATTTTGATATGACTGTTTTCTCTCTTCTAAGCACTTTTATCTTTGGCACAAAAAAATCTAATAATCATCATCAATATCTGACAAAATACGAACTCGTATACAAGGAGTGCTAGACAGAAAATAATAAATTTGGGAGCTTCAAATCAGATTCTAACCGTTGGATGTCAAGATGCAAGATTCATGAAAAACATAGTAAAATTTTGTCCCGATCAGAGATTATTTAGTCTTCGATAGAAAGTTGAACAAATTTTGATGTGAACGTTTTCTCTCTTCTGCGCACTTTTCTCTTTGGCACAAAAAAATCTTATAATCATCGCCAATATATGACGTAATACAGGCTCGTATATAGGGAGGGTTAGACAGAAAATACTAAGTTAGCGAACTCCAAATCAGATTCTAACTGTTGGATGTCAAGATGTAAGACTCAGAAACAATATACTAAAATTTCGTGCTGATCAAAAATCGTTGTCATCGATCGAGACTATAGAAAATTTTGATATGAACGTTTTCTCCCTTCTGGGTAATTTTCTCTTTGGCACAAAAAAAAAACTAATAATCATCACCAATATATAACACAATACAAACTCGTATACAAGGAGGGCTAGACAGAAAATACTAAGTTAGAGAGCTCCAAATCAGATTCTAACCATTAGATGTCAAGATGCATGATTCATGAACAACATACAAAAATTTCGAACCGATCAGAGATCGTTTGGTCATCGATCGAGACTAGAGGAAATTTTGATATAAACGTTTTCTCTTTTTTGGGCAATTTTCTTTTCGGCAAAAAAAAAATCTAAGAATCATCACCAATATATGACATAATACAAACTCGTATATAAGGAGTGCTACACAGAAAATACTAAGTTAGAGAGCTCAAAATAAGATTCTAACCGTTAGATGTCAAGATGCAAGACTTAGGAATAGCATACTAAAATTTCGTCCCGATCAGAGATCATTTGGTCATCGATCGGGACTAGAGAAAATTTTGATATGAACGTTTTCTCTCTTTTAGACACTTTTCTCTTTGGAAAAAAAATATATAAGAATCATCACCAATGTATGACATAATACAAACTCGTATACAAGGAGGGTTACACAAAAAATACTAAGTTAGATAACTACAAATCAGATTCCAATCGATGGATGTCAACATGCAAGATTCATGAGCAATATACTAAATATTTGTTCCGATCAGAGATCGTTTAGTTAACGATCGAGACTAGAGCATATTTTGATATGAACGTTTTCTCTCTTCTAGACAATTTTCTCTTTGGCACAAAAAATCTAATAATCTTCAGCAATATATGAAAAAATATGAACTCATATACAAGGATGGCTAGATAGAAAATACTAAGTTAGAGAGCTCCAATTCAAATTCTAACCGTTGGATGTCAAGATGCAAGATTCATGAACAACATACAAAATTTCATCCTGATTAGAGATCGTTTGGTCATCGATCGAGACTATAGCAAATTTTGATTTGAACGTTTTCTCTCTTCTAGGCACATTTCTCTTTGGCCCAAAAAAATCTAATAATCATCACATATATATGACATAATACAAACTCATATACAAGGAGGGCTACACAAAAAATATTAATTTAGAGAGCTCAAAATCAGATTCTAACCAATGGATGTCAAGATGCAAGATTCATGAACAACATACTAAAATTTCGTCACGATCTGAGATCATTTGGTCATCGATCAAGGCTAGAGCAAATTTTGATATGAACGATTTCTCTTTTCTGGGCAATTTTCTCTTTGGCACAAAAAATCTAAAAATCATCACCAATATATGACAAAAGATGAACTCATATACAAGGAGGGCCAGAAAGAAAAGGCCACGCTAGAGAGCTCCAAATCAGATTTTAGCCGTTAGATGTCAAGCTACAAGACTTAGCAACAATATACTAAAAATTTGTCCCAATCAGGTATCGTTTTGTCATCGATCGAGAATAAAGCTAATTTTCATATGAACGTTTTGTCTCTTCTATGTAATTTTCTCTTTGGCACAAAAAATCTAATAGTCATCACCGTTATATGACATAATACAAGCTCGTATATAAGGAGGACTAGATATAAAATATTAAGTTAAAGAGCTCCAAATCAGATTCTAACCGTTGGATGTCAAGATGCAAGACTTAGGAACAACGTACTAAAATTTTGTACCGATCAGAAAACGTTTGGTCATCGATCGAGACTAGAGCAATTTGTGATATGAATGTTTTCTCTCTTCTAGGCACTTTTCTCTTTGGCACAAAAAATTTAATAATCAGCAACAATATATGACCTAATACAAGCTCGTATACAAGGAGGGCTAGACAGAAAATACTAAGTTATAGAGCTCCAAATCAGATTCTAACCATTAGGAGTCAAGATACAAGCCTCAGGAACAACATACTAAAATTTGATCTCGATCAGAGATCGTTTGGTCATCGATCGAAGCCAGAGCAAATTTTGATATGAACGTGTTCTCTCTTCTGGCACTTTTGTCTTTGGCACAAAAAAATCTAAAAATCATCACCAATAAATGACATAATACAAACTCGTATACAAGGAGTGTTAGACCAAAAATATTATGTTAGAGAGCTCCAAATCAGATTCTAACCGTTGGATGCCAAGATGCAAGACTCAGGAACAACATAATAAAATTTCTTCCCAATCAGAGATCTTTTGGCATAAAAAAATCTAATAATCATCACCAATATATGACATAATGCAAACTCGTATACAAGGAAGGCTCGACAGAAAATACTAGGCTACAGATGTCCAAATTAGATTCTAACTAATGGATTTCAAGATATAAGACTCAGGAACAACATATCAAAATTTCGTCCTGATCAAAAATCGTTGGCACAAAAAAAATCTAATAATTGTCACGAATATATAACATAATACAAACTCGTATATAAGGAGGGCTACACAAAAAATACTAAGTTTGAGAGCTGCAAATCAGATTCTAACCTTTTGATGTCAAGATGCAAGACTTAGGAACAACATACTAAAATTTCGTCTCGATCAAAGATTGTTTGGTCATCGATCGAGACAAGAGAAAATTTTTAGATGAACGTTTTCTCCCTTCTGGGTAATTTTCTCTTTGGCACAAAAAAATCTAATAATCATCACCACTATATATCATAATACAAACTTGTATATAAGGAGGGCTTGACAGAAAATACTAAGTTAGATAGCTCCAAATCAGAATTTAAACGTTGGATGTCAAGATGTAAGATTCATGAACAACATACTAAAATTTCTTCCCGATCAGAGATCATTTGGTCATCGATTGAGACTAGAGTAAATTTTTCTATGAACGTTTTTCTCCCTTCTGGGTAATTTTCTCTTTGACACAAAAAAATCTAACAATCATCACCAATATATGACATAATGCAAACTCATGTATAAGGAGGGCTAGACAGAAAATACTAATTTAGAGAGCTCCAAATTAGATTCTAACCGTTGGATGCTAAGATGCAAAATTCATGAACAACAAACTAAAATTTCTTCCTGATTAGAGATCGTTTGGTCATCGATCAGAATTATAGCAAATTTTGATATGAATGTTTTCTCTCTTCTGGGAACTTTTCTCTTTGGTACAAAAAAATCTAATAATTATCACCAGTATATGACATGATGCAAACGTATATACAAGGAAGGCTCGATAGAAAATACTTGGTTATAGAGGTCCAAATTAGATTCTAGCCGATGAATGTCAATATATAAGAGTCGGAAAAAACATATCAAAATTTTGCCTTGATCAAAAATTGTTGGTCATCGATGGAGACTAGAGTAAATTTTGATATGAACATTTCCTCCTTTTTGGGATATTTTTTCTTTGGCACAAAAAAATCTAATAATCGCCATGAATATATAACATAATACAAACTCGTATATAAGGAGGGCTACACAAAGAATACTAAGTTTGAGATCTCCAAATCAGATTCTAACCGTTGGATGCCAAGATGCAAGACCTAGGAACAACATAATAAAATTTCTTCCCAATCAGAGATCTTTTGGCACAAAAAAATATAATAATCATCACCAATATATGACATAATGCAAACTCGTATACAAGGAAGGCTCGACAGCAAATACTAGGTTACAAAGGTCCAAATTAGATTCTAACTGATGGATTTCAAAATGTAAGACTCAGGAACAACATATCAAAATTTCATCCTGATCAAAAATTGTTGACATAAAAAAAATCTAATAATTGTCACGAATATATAACATAATACAAACTCGTATATAAGGAGGGCTACATAAAAAATACTAAGTTTGAGAGCTTCAAATCAGATTCTAACCTTCTGATGTCAAGATACAAAACTTAGGAACAACATACTAAAATTTCGTCTCGATCAGAGATCGTTTGGTTATCGATCGAGACTAGAGCAAATTTTTATATGAACGTTTTGTCCCTTTTGGGCAATTTTCTCTTTGGCCCAAAAAAATCTAATAATCATCACCAATATATGACATAATGCAAACTCATATATAAGGAAGGCTAGACAGAAAATACTAAGTTAGAGAGCTCCAAATAAGATTCTAACCGTTGGATGCTATGATGTAAGATTCATGAACAACATACTAAAATCTCTTCCTGATTAGAGATCGTTTGGTCATCGATCGCGACTACAGCAAACTTTCTCTCTTCTGGGAACTTTTCTCTTTGGTACACAAAAATATAATAATCATAACAAATATATGACATAATGCAAATTCAAATACAAGGAGGGCTCAACAAAAAATACTTGGTTATAGTGGTCTAAATTAGATTCTAGCTGATGGATGTCAAGAAGTAAGACTCAAGAAAAACATATCAAAATTTCGCCTTGATCAAAAATCATTGGTCAACGATGGAGACTAGAGTAAATTTTAATTTGAACATTTTCTCCATTCTGGGCAATTTTCTCTTTGGCACAAAAAAATCTGATAATCATCACCAATATATAATGTAATACAATCTCGTATATAGAGAGGGCTAGACAGAAAATACTAGGTTAGAGAGCTCCAAATCAGATTCTAACCGATGGATGTCCAGATAGAAGATTCAAGAATAACATACTCAAATTTCTTCCCGATTAGAGATCGTTTGGTCATCAATTGAGACTAGAGTAAATTTTTATATGAATATTTTTCTCCCTTCTGGGCAATTTTCTCTTTGGCACAAAAAAATCTAATAATCATCACCAATATATGACATAATGCAAACTCATATATAAAGAGGGCTAGACAGAAAATACTAAGTTAGAGAGCTCCAAATCAGATTCTAACCGTTGGATCCTAAGATGCAAGATTCATGAACAACATGCTAAAATTTCTTTCTGATTAGAGATCGTTTGGTCATCGATCGAGACTACAGCAAATTTTCTCTCTTCTGGGAACTTTTCTCTTTGGTATACAAAAATCTAATAATCATCACCCATATATGACATTATGCAAATTCATATACAAGGAGGGCTCGACAAAAAATACTTGGTTATAGTGGTCCAAATTAGATTCTAGCTGATGGATGTCAAGATGTAAGACTCAAGAAAAACAAATGAAAATTTCGCCTTGATCAAAAATCGTTGGTCATCGATGGAGACTAGAGTAAATTTTAATTTGAACATTTTCTCCATTCTGGGAAATTTTTTCTTTGGCACAAAAAAAAATCTAATAATTATCACCAATATATAACATAATACAAGCTCGTATATAGGGAGAGCTGGACAGAAAATACTAAGTTAGAGAGCTCCAAATCATATTCTAACCGTTAGATGTCAAGATGTAAGACTCAGGAACAGCATACTAAAATTTAGTCTCGATCAGAGATCCTTTGGTAATCGATCGATGCTAGAGCAAATTTTGATATGAACGTTTTCTCTCTTCTGGGCAATTTTCTCTTTCGCTCAAAAAAATTTAATAATCATCACCAATATGTGACAAAATACAAACTCGTATACAAGGAGGGGTAGACAAAAAATACTAAGTTGGAGAGCTCCAAATCAGATTATAACCGTTGGATGTCAAGATGCAAGACTTAGGAACAACTTACTAAAATTTCGTATCGATTTGATCACGTTTAGTCATCGATCGAGACTAAAGCAAATTTTGATATGAACGATTTCTCTCTTTTGAGCAATTTTCTCTTTGGCACAAAAAATCTAATAATCATCACCAATATATCACAAAATACGAACTCGTTTACAAGGAGAGCTAGACAAAAAATACTAAGTTTGAGAGGTCCAAATCAGATTATAACCGTTGAATGTCAAGCTGCAAGACTCAGGAATAATATACCAAAAAATTTTCCCAATCAGAGATCGTTTGGTCATCGATCAAGACTAGAGCAAATTTTGATATGAATGTTTTCTTTTTTCTGGGCAATTTTTCCTTTGGCACAAAAAAATCTAATCGTCATCACCAATATATGAGAAAATACGAACTCGTATACAAGGAGGACTAGAAAGAAAATACTAAGTTAGAGAGCTCCAAATTAGATTCTAACCGTTGAATGTCAAGCTGCAAGACTCAGGAACAATATACCAAAAATTTGTCCCAATCAGAGATCGTTTGGTCATCGATCGAGACTAGAGCAAATTTTGATATGAACTTTTTCTCTCTTCTGGGAAATTTTCTCTTTGTCACAAAAAAATCTAATAGTTATTAGAAATATATGACAAAATACGAACTCGTATACAAGGAAGGCTAGATTGAAAATACTAAGTTAGAGAGCTCCAAATCAGATTTTAACCATTGAATCTCAAGAAGTAAGACTCAAGAACAACATAGTAAAATTTAGTCCCGATTAGAGATCGTTTGGTCATCGATAGAGACTAGAGCAAATTTTGATATGAACGTTTTGTCTCTTCTAGCCACATTTCTCTTTGGCACAAAAATTTTTTATAACCATCACCAATATATGATATAATACAAGCTCGTATACAAGGAGGGTAGGGCTAGACAGAAAATACAAAGTTAAAGAGCTCCAAATCAGATTTCAACCGTTAGAAGTCAAGATGTAAGCCTCAGGAAAAACATACTAAAATTTTGTCCCGATTAGAGATCGTTTGGTCATAAAAATTTGAAAATTTTATCCCTTTTGGCACTTTTCTCTTTGGCACATAAAAATTTGAAAATCATCACCAATATATCATATAATGAAAACTCATATACAAGGAGGGCTCGACAGAAAATACTAGGTTAGAGACGTCCAATTTAGATTCTAACCAATAGATGTCAAGATGTAAGACTGAGGAACAATATATCAAAATTTCGTCATGATCAAAAATCGTTTGGTCATCGATCGAGATTAGAGTAAATTTTGATATGAACGTTTGTCCATTCTGGGCAATATTCTCTTTGGCACAAAAAAAATTTAATAATCATCACCAATACATAACATAATATAAACTCATATATAAGGAGGGCTATAAAAAAATACTAAGTTAGAGTACTCCAAATCAGATTCTAACTGTTGGATTTCAAGATGCAAGAATTAGGAACAACATACTAAAATTTCGTCTCAATCATAGATCGTTTAGTCATTGATAGAGACTAGACCAAATTTTGATTTGAACATTTTCTATCTTCTAGGCACCTTTTTTTGTCAAAAAAAAAACAAAAAATTATCACCAATTTATGACAAAATATGAACTCGTATACAAGGAGGACTAGATAGAAAAGAATAAGTTAGGGAGCTCTAAATTAGATTCTAACTGGTGATGCCAATATGCAAGATTCATGAACAATATACTAAAATTTTGTCCCGATCAGAGATCGTTTGGCCATCGATCGAGACTAGAACAAATTTTGATATGAACGTTTTCTCTCTTCTAGGCACTTTTCTCTTTGACACAAAAAAATCTAATAATCATCACCAATATATGGCATAATACAAACTCGTGTACAGGGAGTGTTAGACAGAAAATACTAAGTTAGAGAACTCCAAATTAGATTATAACCGTTGGATGTCAAAATGTAAGACTCAGGAACAACATACTAAAATTTCACCCTGATCAAAAATCGTTTTGTCATTGATCGAGATTAAAGTAAATTTTGATATGAACGTTTTCTACCTTCTAAGCAATTTTCTCTTCGGCACAAAAAAAATCTAATAATCATCACCAATATATAACATAATACAAACTCGTATATAAGGAGGGCTAGACAAAAAAATACTAAGTTATATAGCTCAAAATCAGATTCTAACCATTAGATGTCAAGATGAATGATTCATGAGCAACATACAAAAATTTTGTCCCGATCAGAGATCGTTTGGTCATCGATCGAGATTAGAGCAAATTTTGATATAAACATTTTCCCTCGTCAGGACAATTTTCTCTTTGGCACAAAAAAATCTAAGAATCATCACCAATGTATGACATAATACAAACTCGTATAGAAGGAGTGCTACACCAAAAATATTAAGTTAGAGAACTCCAAATCAGATTCCAACTGATGGATGTCAAGATGCAAGATTTATGAACAACATACTAAAAATTCGTCCCGATCAGAGATCGTTTGATCATTGATCGAGACTAGTGCAAATTTTGATATGAACATTTTCTCTCTTCTGGGAAATTTTCTTTTTTGCACAAAAAAATATAATAATCATCACCAATATATGACAAAATAAGAACTCAAATACAAGGAGGGCTAGACAGAAAATACTAAGTTAGATCCCTCCAAATCAGATTCTAACCGTTGGATGTTAAGATGCAAGATTCATGAACAACATACAAAAATTTTGTCCCGATCAGAGATCATTTGATCATTGATTGAGTCTAGAGTAAATTTTATATGAAGGTTTTGACTCTTCTGGGCAATTTTCTCTTTGGCACAAAAAATGTAATAATCATCAAATATATGACAAAATACGAACTCATATGCAAGGAAAGCTATACAGAAAACACTAAGTTCGAGAGCTCTAAATCAGATTCTAACCATTGGATGTTAAGATGTAGGACTTAAGAACAACATACTAAAATTTTGTCTTGATCAGAGATCGTTTGGTCATCGATCGAGACTAGAGCAAATTTTGATATGAACGTTTTCTCTCTTCTTGGCAATTTTATCTTTAGCACACAAAAATATTATGTTAGAGAGCTCCAAATCAGATTCTAATCGTTGGATGTCAAAGATGCACGATTCATGAACAACATAGTAAAATTTTGTCACGATCAGAGATCATTTGGTCTTCGATAAAGAGTATAACAAATTTTGATATGAACTTTTTCTCTCTTCTGGGAACTTTCCTCTTTGACACAAAAAAATGTAATAATCATCACTAATATATGACATAACACAAATTCGTATATAGGGAGTGTTAGACAGAAAATAATAAGTTAGAGAACTTTAAATCAGATTCTGACTATTAGATGTGAAGATGTAAGACTCAGGAACAACATACTAAAATTTTGTCCTGATTAAAAATCGTTTTGTCATTGATCGAGACTAAAGCAAATTTTGATATGAACGTTTTCTCCTTTTTGGGCAATTTTCTCTTTAGCACAAAAAAATTTGATAATCATCACCAATATATAACATAATATAAACTCGTATATAATGAGGGCTAGATAGAAAATACTAAGTTAGAGAGCTCCAAATCAGATTCTAACCATTAGATGTCAAGACAAAAGACTTAGGAACAACGTACTAAAATTTCGTCCCGATTAGAGATCGTTTGGCCATCGACCGAGACTGTAGCAAATTTTGATATGAACGTTTTCTCTCTTCTAGACATTTTTCTCTTTGGCACAAAAAAACTAACTATCATCCCTAATATATGACATAATATAAACTCATATACAAGGAGGGCTACACAAAAAATATTAAGATAGATAACTCACTACAAGAAAATTTGGTTTCAGCAACCAAATTCTCAGCAACCATAATAAAATGGTTGCTAATTATATACATTTTGCAACCAAAAATTATTTGGTTGCAATATATAAGTTA
>JAOTAX010137861.1:0-17236 GCA_025629825.1 Erythroxylum guanchezii | reverse complement strand
TCAAAATTCATTTAAATCATGCTTAGGTGTTTCCCAAAATCAAAACCCTTTTCTAATCATGTAATTGAAGGAATTTGATTGCACTTCCTTCTAGAGAATTGTTCCTCATTGTCTTAATTTTCTAATGACGTCCAAAATCATTCAATTTGGATCCATATTCCAAAAGTTATACACCAAAATATTTTCGTACTTTTGTTATACTGAACCATTATCCTGCATTTGACTTCCATCCGAAAATTGACTTTCTTAGAGATTGAATTAGAACATAATTCCTTCATACAACTTGTAGCCTTATCTTTCTAGTTTACCCCAAATCAAAAATCATCTCATTTGGATAACTAGAGGTCAAGTTATGGCCAAAACATCGAAGTATGATCAATGCACGTTTTTCAATTGCACTTTCCAGCTTTTTACTCCCAATATTGCACATACATCAGTTTTGACTTTCAAGCAAAGTTTGGGGTCCAACATAATTTTTTCGCATAATTCAGTCTTTTCATTATACAATGTTCTGGTTAGACATAGAGCATGGAGTTAATGTCTACTCTATTTTGAGTCTAATCATATTAATTCTTCGCCATTAGCTATTGATTCAATTAATGACATTTGTAAACTATTTACAAAGCATCATTTCACCTTCGCCAAGGATTTCTTGAATTGATACTAATCGAGAACAACGAAACATTCTCCCTAATTACTTTAGGGTGATGAATCTTATCTTGATCATTCAACTATCTCCATACAGTTCATGCTACATCCAATGACTACCGATTAAATAACCTATGATTAAATAGATCATAAGTAATATCAAAACATAGCAATCCCCATATAGGATAATTTTGATGACCTTAAGTCAAAGGATCACTTATACAATCATCACAATGAGAATTCTATAGATATACAAGTAATGTTCCAAATGGATTTCTCATATTGGGTCTGTTCAGTGAACTTGTTCTCCAGCAAGCACCCACATGTTTGTTTAAGAAGCTCTATATTTTAGCCTATAAGATCGACTACTTCCTTTATAAGGAAAAACAAAATGTGTGCTAGTCTTTTTACGTTCTATTAATGTCCAATTTTGATAGAACAATGACTAGGAACATTTAGGAATAATACATAAATGCATTATGAATATAATCTCATAAATGCATAAATACATAAATGCATTATAATCTCATTATAATTTCATTTGTAATGTACAATTATCCCATGGAATTTATCATATACATCTAAACTTGTACAAGATAAAGAGTGTCTTTAAATAATTTGTCACTAAACTACAACTCATGTGATTCCTAGATCCATTAGGTAACAACTCTTGCCAAAATATATCTTATATATTATTCCTAACCTTGCCTCTAAATTCATTGATCATGAGTTTACTCATCCAAAGCACACAAATTTATTTAAGTAGAACCTACTATCATAAACATGTTCGGGTTAAAGCAACCTTGAGTTTGCTCAACAAACCTTCAATAAATAGAACTCCGGTTTATTCTTATAACAATGGAAGGCAACATCCACGTTCTCAACGTGTACTTCATATTTTAACCAGGATTTTAATTTCATTCGTCTCATAAAACACAAAATTGCATATAAAATATCACATATATAAAACATATAATTTAAAAATGCATTCAATATAAATATCTACCATATAAATAAAATATGCAACTTATGCACTCACAATAAAATTATTTGCATAAAACATCAAGCTTTGTTTGATTCTAGTTATTGATCTTCATAATCTAAAATAACATTTTCAACTCTTTGGAAAACGTAAATTAGATTAAAACCGTTTATTCCTAAATAAATTAAATTCTTATTCAAAATAAAATTTTAATTTGATTTGAAAAACAATTTTGAAATCCAGTTGAAAACTATTTCTAATTATCTTGACTCCTTTAATAAAATTTAATTGAAAACAATTTTCAATAAAATGTACTTCTTACTTATTATATTTAGAAAAACTTCTTTTCAAAATTATATAAGTAACACATTCGAATCCAATTAGAAAACTATTTCTAATCTAATTAGAAATTACTTTTTCTAATCTCATTAAAAAATGTTTTTCTTTAAATAGAAAATTAATTTCTAATATTAAAATGAAACTACTTTCAAAATAAAATGCTTTTAAATTTAACTAAGAAAGTTATTATATATTATTTATTTAGAGATTTATTTCTTACGTAATTAGAAAACCTTTCTTTAATAAGTTAGAAAACCATTTTTAAAATTAAAGAAAGTACATTTTTCTTAGTTAATAAATGAAAACACTTTTCAAAATTTAACCAAGAAAAATACTTTTCTAAAAATCAAGAAACTTATCACTTATAAATAAAGAAAATTTTTAAATAAATAAAATAACAATTCTCTAAACAAATACAATCAAGAATTAATTTATCTCAATAAAATTGAAATAAATATATTTAATTAAGAAACAACTTTCTTAATTATTTAAGAAAACATTTTTCTTAATCTTAAGGAGCCTAATTAATTAATTTTAATCTAATTGAAACTAATTCAAACTCGGCGAAAATGGGAACTCGTCCTTATTCTTCAAATAAATTTGCTTCTAAGAGAAAAATTAAATTATATAAATTATAAATTAAGAGAACCAAAGGGGAAATAAGGCTAGGGCAACAATATCATAAAAGATGTCTGGTAAATGCCCGTCCGTAACCCAACAGATAAAGTACATTACATAGTCCGTTTGAGGGATTGGCGACTTACGCATTCAGTGACTTTAGCACTAGATGTTCCCCCAAAAAAGGGGACTATCGGGTTGGGTGAATTTAATAATAGACGTCTGTTGGCATTCCAGCCTTCCTTCTCCTTTCAGGACTCAAGGAAAAATTTCATCAAATTTGATTAATGGAGCTTCGTTGTCAAAATTGAGACCTAAACATTAATTGAGAAGTGATGGGAACGACGGAATCTATGAATACATAAAATTCTATTAAATAAAAAGAAAAAGAATCTACTCATGGATTTGTCAATCTAAGCAGGAGACATAATACTTTGATATTATTGATTGTTTTTTATTTAAAAAATCGTCCCATCTTAGTTGAAAAAACTAAATGCTTTTTTAGGAAGGAATAAAGCTCTATTTCGATACTGATTGAAGTTACGTTACTGCATCAGAAGAAGGATAGCTATACTGATTCGGTATACTTTAAAGAAACCCTAGGTAAAATATTGACGATCTCACAAAGATTTCCTAATAATGAAAAAATACTAATGAGAAGTTAGATACTAATGAGAATTTAGATAGGAATTCCAATAAGAATAAGATAAGAGCCATTCCTTTTTGTTTGGAATTATGAATTGAATATGGATCCCAGGCAACCCATTATAACTATCTATTGAAATAGTACGAAATTTGATATGATATGTCTAGAAATATTAATTCTTTTTTTAACTCATTTCAACTTCATTGTCTTGATCGTGGGATATCATTGAGGAATACGAATCCCTGTTATCAAAAGATTTCCTGTAATTATTTCTAGTATGGAATGAGTCAATCATCCACTTTAGTATCTTATTGAACAAAAATATCCCACTGCTTGGGAGCTTACGGTTTCATGTTCTACTTCACTCCCCGATGGGGGTTCTTTTCACCCTTCCCTCACGGTACTACTTTGCTATCGATCACCCAGGAGTTCTTAGTCCTGATCCCAATAAGGAAAAGGGAGAATTTATAACAAAGTTTTCATGTGTTGTTAATTCCTAGGCGTAGTGCTTCTTACTCAATGCTGCCTATTGGTAGGATTGGAGTAAGATCTTAAACCTGTTCGACTCAATCAATATGTATGGTAGA
The DNA here is from genome assembly GCA_025629825.1 of Erythroxylum guanchezii. NCBI lineage: Eukaryota > Viridiplantae > Streptophyta > Magnoliopsida > Malpighiales > Erythroxylaceae > Erythroxylum > Erythroxylum guanchezii. The sequence goes on along the minus strand of JAOTAX010137861.1, from coordinate 13,416 downwards.
ATCCAATTGATTCCTACTTAAAGTATTGGATTTCTTGTTTCATTTAGTTAAGAGGAGTCATGGAAAGAACAGGTTTAAAGTCGCGATCAATTCTTTTTTCAAATCTTGTTGCAGTTGCACGAGCCCTTCCCAAGTCATTCACCTTTAGGATACTGATCGAGTCAAAACCAATAAAGACATAAATCTATTCAAAAGGAGAGAGAGGGATTTCAACCCTTGATAGTTCCTTGTGAACTATACTGGTTTTCAAGACCGGAGCTGTCAACCACTTGGCCCAGAAATTTCTACAATCGAATAAATAACTCTACGAACGAATGGATCGAATCAAATTGGAAAATGGATCTACCTTCTAGGAATAATTTTGGGAATCCCATATATATTATGATCTTCTAATGAATTCTCTGGGAACTTCTATAGTAAACGGAATATACGGAATTGTGATCAATTAAATTTTGCAAAGTCCTGGGATCTATTACCGGTCAGAATTGGACCATAATGAAATTTCGGTCTATACCGACATGAATAACATATCAATTTTATATCATCTAGACATATATATTCTTTATATGGTATGGATCCTTTTGGTTCATTTGATTCTTGCTCGAATCATTTATGATGAAGAGGATGAGCTTCAAGAGAATGATTCAGAGTTCTTGCAGAGTGGAACCATGCAGTACTAGATACGAGATAGATTGTCCAAAGAACAAGGTTTTTTTTGTCCGAAGAAATGATTCATCGCAATAATGAGACACCATTGATATAGACCCATCTGAGATCGCCAAATGTTTCGGAGTTCCTCTATTCAATCCTTTTCCTCCCCAATTTTCATTATTTCATCTACATTAAATGATCTTTCAAATTGATCAAGACTCTCCATTTTATGGCTGCTTCTCTATAGTACCAGTTGTTGCTTCATTAAATTTGCTTCGATAATCTAGAATCAGACAACTCATAAAATTTATAGCCAAATTCCATCTATGGAGTGGACAAATTATTCACTGACAGAAAAAAAAAAATTAAAGGTTTGACCAAGAGATGATTGAATTAAGGATACCCACTAGAAAGACTAATCTAACCCATAATGTTGTACTAGAAAAAACAACATTTTTGTTACTCGACCAACCATCAGGAGAAGCAAAAACAACACATAAAGTTCTTGTTTTGGCAATCCAAAAGTAGGATCATTTTGATATGTCTTCTTCCAAAAAAAAGAAGCCCTTTCATTCTCATTATTATTGATTGTTACTAAAGATAATAAACAAAAGTTCTTTTTAATTGTTGCTTAGTCTGGCTTTTATGGAAGCTTTAACAATTTATGGACTAGTTGTAGCATTAGCACTTTTATTTGCGAATCCTTTTGTTTAATTCTATAAAAATACAGATTTTTTTATTGCCTACGCGATTGATTTCTAATATCGTCCCGGCTTTCGGTCTTTTAGTAGTTAGTGCCAGTAAAGCCCCTAGACATCGTATTTTTTTTAAACAAGGCCCTCGACAACGTGAAATAAAGACAATGACGCTATTTATTGAAATTTATTTTACTAAAATAGGAAAAGAATCTGAATCGCTTGAATGTATAGAAAAAAGAAGTGTATAAAAAAAGTAAGATTTTGAATATTTTGCTTTTGCTGTCAAATCACTTGATTGCTAGATACCCATGGGGAAGCACATTATAGTACTTGTATGTGATATCCACATGGGTATACACTTTAGTGATAACCGCGCAGATTATGAGTCAGTTTTTCGATATTTCAAATCAAAATTGATTGATAATCGAAGAGGCCCTCGGTAATGTGACATAAAGACTTCTTTTTTAAAAATTTTTATTGAAATTTCATAAACCTAAATTCAAACTGAACTACAGGAGAAATATGATAAAGATAAGGCACCCTTACTGCCACACATCAGAACCATACATGAGATTTTCACCTCATACGACTCCTCGTTCAATTCTTTCGAAGTCATTGGATCCTTTTTCTCCTACTTTTGAATTTCTGAAACAAGAACTTCAAGTAAGAGTCGAAGCCCCAAAAGGGGAGTTGGGTCTGATAGGGGATTAGGGTGGTTTCCTTGGCACTGACATAAAACCTATTAGCCCAAAGGCACCGTGGAGAGCAACAAAAGTCCATAGACCACCTAATTGACACCAACGAGTAATACCTATGAATTCCATTGGACCCAGAAATGATACATTGGAAGAACCCTTTGGGTCTTCCAATATCAATAGGTTGATTGTTTCACTCCTATATCTTCCAAAAGGAAAAAATATGATTTTTCTATCATTTGACTACGTACCGCCAAAGGATTTTGTCGTACACTTGAAAAATAGCCCAAAAAGTCTAGAGAGTGTTTGGATAATGAGTTTATATCGATCTTTTCTATTTAAAACCACACATAAATACTATCATACAGAGTATGATAAAAATTCAAGATTAGGTATGTCCCGTTTTAATTGATCTCAGTTGATCCCTTATTATTGCTCAGAGGCAAGATTTTTGGATCCGTTGCGAAACTTGTTCCAAGAACTCGTATCGAATCAATATATCAATATCGATTCGATCCGAGATCTCTTATTGAGTTACTCATTCAACGAGCAATCTCAATATTATGCCTTGAAGAGGATTCGAACTTGAAATAACTGCTAAGCCAATCTATCTATATGTGTGTCGATAAAGTATGTGTGGATAAGAGATCATATGAAAGGGGCTCTTCTTTTTTTAGATCTAACGAATTGGATGAATTCCCCTTAAAGATTCACATCGTCCAGTCATTAATAACTTGATTATTTTTAGATAATAGTAGATAGAAACAACGCTCATAAGGAGTCCTATTGAAACTAAGAAATATAGGCCTGCTTGCCATCCACACCAGAATAAATGGAGTTTTCCAACCGATTCCGAGAAAGATTAAAAGAAAATCGTGTATTGGTTTAGGCAAATCCATTGTACAAAAAACAAGAAATCAAAAATCGAATTATTCCATTGATAAGATTTTCATCTAGTTGAAGTAACTACAAACTCTGAATTCAATTAATAAGATTATTGAATCATCAAAACGACTTTGATATCTATTTTTTACTTTCTATTAACACTATATATGTAAAGTTTCAAAATCATCATATAATAATCCAGAAATTGCATAATCCAGAAATTCCAATAGAAAAAAAGGGAGGTTTGTCATGATTTTGAAACCTTTTATTCGATGAAATTTTTTCTTGAGTCAATCTTCTCAATCTTTATTGGCTCGAGGCTCTTGATTTTTTTTCTTTTGTTCTATGATTGTTCTATGAAGAGTTTTATTTAATTATATTATTATTATATATAAATATATATTATAAAATTCTATAGAATATTTATTATTCCATTCTATTTTATTCCATTATATATTATATTACATTATATAATATACATTATAGAATACATCCTAGTAGAAATATATAAATTTTCTCTTGACATAGATATATGTTGTCTATGTAAATCCTATATTTGTATTTGAAAATCTGCAGAATTCATCTATAATAAAACAAAGAATTGCTCGGCGTAAAGCAATATGTTGAAATTGAAGAAGAAATCATGTAATGAAGGGGATTCTTATTTGTACAAATGGTACTTTGGACTTGGAACGAGCCTAAAGAAATTAACAATACTTCTTTATCTTTTGAGTTGTTCTGCCAGATCGGTTGCCATCGTTAACCATTGGTCGTTAAGGCATATTCTCAAAATACCAATGTCCACCGCCGTGGCAATAGGCGCGTGATTTGGTAATACACCAATTTGTCCACTATTAGTGGATAAAATGATTTCTTTCAGTCTTCCTCTATGTTGTTTACGTAATCGAGTTCTTTTAGGGTTATAGTTGATGGTTCTTTTTCTGTTCCATCTTTACTACAGAACTGAACATGAGAGTTTCTTCTCATCCAGCTCCTCGCGAATGAAATGATTAAAAAATATTAAAAATCCCTCAATAAAATACATCTTGTAGAAATACCAATACATATTTCATTCTATAGTTTTTGATTACGAAAAATAATTGGGCATTCCCTTACCCTAGTTCATGAATTCGGATACAAATTCGATCTCTATGACTATGGATATAGGACTATACCAGGTATTCAAGAATCAATACATGAAATTTTAATGACTTTGAAAGAAATTGTATTGAGAAGTAATTTGTATGGAATTCATGACGCATCTATTTGTGTCAAAGATCCTGGATATTGTTGAGAAAAGGAGGGCTTTTCCCAGATGAAATGAAAATTGGATTCATGTAATAGGAGAAAAGTTTCCCATTCCTTAGCCTGAAAGATATATGGCCATGAAATTGAGGGATTAAGTAGAACAGAATTCACTGGGTGTGGGTTTCTCACAATTTCAGTAGTTCTTCTGCTTCCAGGACAAATTCTCCTATTTGTGCCTCAACAATAGGTTGATGAATCATTACCCTGATGATATAAGATTAAAATAAGAAGATTCAAATATACATTTCTTTCTACCATACTATCGGATCTTGTTTCGAAAGTTACGAAGGAAACTTCGAGCTTATATTGGTCATGGGTTAAGAACGGGAATTGAACTCTATGAGATCGAATCTCTTATTGTTCCTCAGTAGTTCAGTGGTAGAGCGGTCAGCTATTAACTGACTGGGACTCTACAGATCCCCTCTTTTTCCTATTCAAAGATCAGCCCTTTGTCTCTGTGTTTTCACATCGAGAATTCTTTTGCAGATGAAGAGATGTCAAAGGGGCTTCTTACTTCCCAAACAGATCCTCCTACATCTATATATAAACACTGTTTTATCAAGATTACGCAAGAAAAGCACTTCGAATTGTTAATTCATCAAGGTGATCTCGTAGTTCCTACGGGGTGGAGACGATGGGGTCGGTCCATGGATTTTCCTTCCTTTTGCCGCATTTCGCTAAAGGGTTGAAGGGAGATAGTGCATCAAGCTGTTCACAAGGGCTAACTTGATCCTTTTCCCTAGGGATCCCAGATGAGGGAACCCTAGGAGAGCTGTCGACTCCAACTATCGTCCATGTACGATCCATACTAGATCTGACCAACTGCCCATCCCACATGTACACGTTATGGACATCCTACTTTTCTATGTTCTATAGACTTGTATGTAACTATTGAGAGTCAAGATATCTTACATAATGTGACTATTCCGCCAAAAAGTCTTCTTTTAGTTCAAAATGATCAATATGTAGAATCCGATCCATATCCATATAAATAATAATAATAATTCTTATAATTATATATTAACTAAAAATAATTATATATTAATTAAAAAGAAACTTATCTATCAAATCATTATACGTTTCAATTGTTTTATGTTTAAGTATAAAGTTTTCTCTTTTGTAAATGAAGAAATATACCATCTTTTTGTATCTCTAACACAAAAAAAATCAAAAATTGGATTGATTAATAATACATTTTATTTGACAACAACCGTTGCCTTACTGCTTGGCCATGCCCCATTTATCTTTTTATTCAACCCTACTCAAAACTAATAATAGTTTTTGTTCTTCGTCAATTCTTGCCAAATATCTATGAAATAGATTCTGATTAGCTTGATTAGATCTAAATATATAATAAACATCTAATTCTCTCTAAGTATATCCTATCTAAGTATATATAAACATTCTATCTATCTAAGTATATATAAATATTCTATCTATTTATATACATAATCCAAAGAGATTAGTAAACAGATTAAATGAAAAGTTTCCCACAATTGATTATGGTATTATATATATACATATATATTCTATAGTAAATGATACAATTTTGATATTTCAATTTTAGTTTCATTTTTTAGGTCTATACGGACTCGAATCGTAGATCTTCTCGATAAAACATATAAAACTTATTATTATCAAAATGATTCGAGCTGTTTCAAAGACCCAATATGCATTTTTTTTGCATTGGACTCTCGTATTAACGGATTTTTGGTATCAGTTAGTTTACCAAAATTCTCTTGACAGAAAGATAAGAAGATGGTTCCATGTGCTTTGATTTATTAGTTGGATTTCAATCCAAGAGCACTACCAAAGTTTTTCAAAGAAGGGGTATTTTGACGTAGGTCTGCTTTTGGCTTAGATCAACCTAAGTTAAATAAATGGAGTCTCCGTCATCTCACTTCTGCTTAAAGAATCCAATATGAAACTTCACACACCTTAAAGTTCATAGGATAGGACGAAAAGAGATTTTTTTGAGGCTCTTATACTCATTATGCCTATCATTGAATAGACTGGATATTCACCTTATCAATATATCAATATAATATCTTAAATCAATGGTGGGTTTGATTGAGCGACTAAATTGGACTGAACCCTTTGTCAAGCTATTGTTCTCTTGTTCCCGAAAAGGCACAGACTAAGACAGAAACTTCTCAAAAAAAGTTTTTTAGTTACAGGATTACTCCTTTGCAAAAACACATTGGCGCGCGTGTAAACGAGGTGCTCTATGCATCGAGCTATTTTTCTACAAGACCTCCCCTATAGTATCTTCACCGCAGTAGAGTTTAACCACCAATTTCGGGATAGATTGGTGTGGTTCCTCTACGTCTAGGACACCAGAATATCGAACCATGAACGAAGAAAGGCATGAGAGAAAGTCGTATTAAATTGGCTAGTGATTGTGCGGCCCCAATTCCTGACTAGAGGGACACTTTAATTAAATTAAGAATACATTATTACTAATTTAAATTATTCCTTTTTAAGTTTAAGTCATACTTAAACTAGTAACCAAGCAAGCCCATTCCTAAACCTATTGCCAAACATCCCTCTTCTTTTTCATGTTTTAGAAAAAAACCCTAAATTCATAAGTATGTAGCCGCCGCTGTCAACCTCTAGAAACGCCAACTCACACTGGACATGCAAACACTCACAGTTTCACGCCTTTGAGTCCTCCTTTGTAATCGTGACAGATTCTTCTTGATACCATAGCATTCCTTTGAGCACCCCACCGATGTTCAATGCCGCCTGAGCCTTTCTCACCAACTGTTGGTAAAGAAAGACTCCCTTGGACCATAAACATGTAGGTACACGAGTACATACCTGAATCATGCACCAATGAGAGCCACGTCATGGCCCACAATTGGGTGTAGTAGCAGCAGCAACCGTGCCCTGAAACCACGTGATTCTCGATGGGTCCTTTGTCTCCATCGCCGTCTTCATCATTTGATAAATTTTGTGAATAGTAACTTGGACCAAAAACTCCAAGTTTATTGGTTACATCAAGCTACAATGTGTGAAGCATCTTTAGCTTTATGTTTTTCTTCGAAAAGGCTTTAACAATGGGATTTTGTGTTTTCCAGAACCTAGGTTTTTAACTATCTGGGTTTATTATATGAACTCTTCATAATTATCAATTCCAAATTATAAAGATTAATCACATGAAAACAATTTAATCAAATTATAGGAATAAATTCTCACTCTGCTATCCAATCGCAATGGAATAATTACGAAATTTTTTCGTGATTTTTGATTTTTCGAAAATCAAGATATATTTAATTCTATAAAATGATTAACACGAATCATAATAAAGTGAAAACTTAATTAGTAGCTTATCCCAAAACTTGATCTTGATCTTGTTGTATCTCTCGAACTGCTTCCGAAACTGATCCATCTTAATCACTGTAGCCGCACAAGTGTCTGACCTCTAACGATATCCACAAAACAGGTTGAGAAAACTCTGTAACTCTTACAGAGAGGGTTAAGCATGAAGTGCTAGCTCCATAAAGCTTAAGCCTATTTATAATAAGCTTTGGACATTTTAGTAATTTAATTGAAATTAAATTCTAATTTCATTTAAAATTTAATTAGAATTACAAATAATTCTAATTAAATACCAATTATGCCAATATAAGATTCAATATCTCATGCTAATCCTTATTTATTAAATACCTCATATTTAATCATAAAGTGTCTCAAACATTACAATTAAGTCCAACTTGATTAAATTAACTTTGCTTTCATCAACCCATTCTATATGTGAGACCCATTAGGTTTCCAAATATGTTAGCAATGATTATAAAATCTAATTTTAATTTATAATTAAAATTAGGTAAATTAAAACTCCTTTTAATTTATCTTTAATTCTTCAATTAAACAATTTATAATAATAGATCAAGATTGGCGTCTAGCAACGCATTATGACCACCCAAATATTTAGGAATGTCAAAGTGCTTTTGACTAACCTTTCCGTGCATAATTTTTTCCGTATAATTCAATCCTTTCATCGTATAATATTCCAATTAGATATAGAGCATGGAGTACATTAACTCTATTTTGAGTCTAATCATATTAGTTCTCTATCATTAGCTTTCGATTTAGGATTTCTTGAATTGATACTAACGAAACATTCTCCCTAATTACTTTAGGGTGATGAATCATATATTGATCACTCAACTATCTCTATATAGTTCATGCTACATCCAATGACTACCAATTAAATGAACGATGATTAAATAGATCATAAGTAGTATCAAAACATTGCAATCCCTATACAAGATTATTTTGATGACCTCAAGTCAAAGGATCACTTATACAATCATCACAATGAGAATTTGATAGACATACAAGTAATGTTCCAAATGGATTTCTCATATTGGGTATGTTCAGTGAAATTGTTCTCTAGCAAGCACCCATACGTTTGTTTAAGTATCTCTGTATTTTAGCCTATGAGCTCGACTACTTCCTTCATAAGGAATAAACAAAACGTGTGCTAGTCTTTTTACATTCTATTAATGTCCAATTTTAATAGAATAATGACTAGGAATATTTACGATAATACATAAATGCAATATGAATCTCATAATTATAATCTCATTATAATTTCATTTGCAATGTACAATTATCCCATGAACTTTATCATATATATTTAAACATGTACAAGATAAAGAATGCCTTTAAATAATTTGTCACTAAACTACAACCAAAGTGATTGGCTGTAGGGCATAAATCAACATTTGTTGCATTTCTTCTGTTCTTCTTACCATTGTATCTAAAAAATAATTTGTGAGAAAACAATGAATACATAAAAAATAAATAATAATTTTACCCACACTTAATTTATAGCATCATAATGTTATACAATTGTGAAAATGAATGCAATTAAAAATGAAACTAAAACAAAAAATGAAATAAACAAAAATATTTAGAAAATTAAAATAATAGAAAAATTAAAAACACAATTAACATGAAATTAACAAACAAAATTAGACTAATTAAACAATTCCTAAATGCATTTCTTAAAATTAAGAATGAGATTGAACAATTAAATAACTAAACCCATAACACATGAACAATTAAACCCTAAATCATGCAATATACAAATGGGTATATAATTAAACTAATAAACATTAAATAATTGATAATGAAATAATAATTTATGCCTAATCCAAAGAAACCCATCACAATTCCATAACCTAAGGAGTAGAACTATCAATCCCATATTCTAATTTTTTCCAATCCACAAATTAATTCGTCAACTAAATCAAATAGTTCATTGGTGAAAAGAATGAAATTAATCATTGGTGAAAAGAATGAAATTAACTTATAATTGCAAAAAAAGAAGAAAATTAGGAAAATATACCTTAAATTACAGTAAATGCGAAACCTAGCAAATTTGAGGAAGAATAAAACCTAAAATTGTAAAATTACCTAAAATCTAAGTGTAATTGATGTCAATGCAAGAAAATCCAATTCGATGTTGCAAAGTAGCTTGAAAATTGCTAGAGCAGGTTCTAGGAGAGGAGCAAACCAGAGAGAAGCAAGAAGAGAGGAAAAAGTGAAAAAAAAATGAAGGGTGAGGGTTTAAAAGGGGGCTTATAAACTTACATAGTTAGGTACACATGGCTCATGAACTTATATGGTCAGGTACATGGATGTATACCTAACTGTGTAAGTCACTATAAACATGTGACTTATGACACAGGCATGTATGTTGACACATTATAGAAAATTGACGTACATTATGAACAAGTGTGATAATTTTTAAAAATTTTAGGGATGGAAACAATTGTGTTAGTCACTAAAATCATGTCCAACTTAAAGAAATGCAATTTTGATGGACATATCATATGACTATGTACATCCATGTATATAACTATGTACACATATAAATTCCTAAAAGGTTAAAATTTTCACTCAAACTTAGGAGAATTATGTAACACATACCACAAACACAAAAGTAGGAAAACTTATATTCATGCTTAATAATCTAACGCTAAACTCACAAAAATCAATGAAATTGTAAAACTAAACTCAAAAGAAAACAAAGTAAATTAATTAAATTAATTAAAACTATACCTCTTCATCTCCAACCATAAGCTCTAACTTGCCTTTACTAACATTAGCAATAGACCTAGCAGTGGCTAAGAAGGGTAAACCTAGAACTAGAGGTACTTTTGTTTCCACCTCAAGATCAGCAATCACAAAGTCAACTGGAAAAATAAACTTATTGACCTTAATAAGTATATCCTTAATAATACCTCTAGGATACTTGAATGACCTATTTACTAATTGTATTCTCTTCCTTATATGTTTTAGTTTATCTAATCCCAATTTCTTAAATAATGAATAAGTCATCATATTAATATTGCCCCTTAAATCGACTAAAGCCTTTTCTATTGATAGACTACCAATTTGACAAGGGATAGCAAAATGATGAGTTATAAAATAGAATAAAACGCACTCGAACTCCGAGCACAAGCGCACGGGTTATTGTAGTATGGCTATCGTTCCGACGAAGATTTAGACTAAGCACCAATCAATTCTTTCCAGATTGTTTAAGTTAGTAATAAGAAGATTTAAAAATTAAGAAAGGGTGAAAATAAACAATTACGTTTAAACTTTCAAAACAAAATGAAATCTTTTAAGAGGGAGAATTGCTTTCACGAAATCACAATATTTAAGTTCCAAAAATTATTATCAACTCCAGCTAAAGTAAATCTGAATCCTATTATTTTGCTACCCCAAGTTTCTCTAAAAGTAATTCTTCTCTCTCAAGTTTGAATTACCTACTCTGTTTTATTATGATGCAATTTCTCAATTCAGATAAAAATAAAACAAGGATGAATTGTATAACCTTTGAGGAATAAAACTTAGATACTAATCTCTTAGCATGCAAGTTGTATTTGTATGATTTTGGAGAAGAACTCAACTCTTATTAAGATCTAATAAAACTATTCATAAGAAGAACAAACCACATATAGCAGAAGTTTAGGAAACTAGATTCACCCTAGAAGGTGACACAATCCTTGAAATAATAAAATTAGAAAACACACTTCATAGCGAACTTACTAAAAAAATTGGAAACAATTGTTGCCTTGGATTATAAGCTTCACAGAGCTCCTCATTTCTCTTCCTCGTATGGTCTCCTCCTCCCCTCTTCGTGGTTTTCTTCCTCTTTTTATCCTTATCCCCATGACTCTCCACTTCCAGTGGATTGTAACAGCTCCTCCCACATTCTTTCACGTTGTAGTCCTCTTCTAACCATCCACTACTCATTTAAAAATTCCGAAGTTCGGTCACACCATAGTCCTCACGATCACAACATTGTGCAAATATTCTATCTTTTGGCAAAAATCTCGAGTGTGATCGCACCAGACACTCTTGAGATCGCACCTTGTTCTTCCTTATATACGAGCCTTTGTCGCGATCACACCGTTTATTGTTGCGAGCGCACATCTGAATTACGAGCACACCTTAATGTCTCGCGAGCGCACCTTACTGAATTGTGATCACAATAGACCCTCTTTCCTTATTTCTTTCACCAACGTTTCTCATCTTGCTACCTTGTTCCTTCACACTTAACAAAACATCAAAGTTGCCCAAAAAACTAAACTAAACTGAACTAAAAATACCAAAAACATATCTAAAAACATTAACACTCATCAAATAAATAAACTCACATCAATATTCACCATTATTCTGTACTTGTCCTCAAGCACATAACACGACAAAAGAAAATTTAAACAAAAACAACAACCCAAATAGCGTGATACCAGATAATCTTTGCCTAACTAGATATGATTGTTAACATCCTACCAACCCCTTAATTACCAAGAATGTAGATGAAGCTCCCGTAAATCAACTTGCGAATAGAACACACATAAGAACAGTAATTAGCACCAGGAACTTTATAGGTGTATTGGGAATAACTTGTTATGAAAACTGTGCATTGAGGATGAAGAAACCTTATTTCCAATACAATTTAAGAAGCTTTGTTGGACCCCGCTTTCGGAGCCCAACATTTAGAATCATGAAACGTGAGCGTATGAGGGTTATTTCAATGAAATCTTATAGCAATCATCAATTCATCTTCATTTTCTAATGCCATAAGTTGTTAGGCACTCCGCCCTCGCGAGACACGTCCATGACGTCTTGAATGACATTCGATCACGTATCCTATGGATATATTATTAAAATTCATATCTTATGCTCATTTTCATTTCATAATTCAATCACTCATCATTTCTTTTCTTGCATGATTTTCTCCTATTATCAAATTCACATTCACTTTAACTTGATACAGTTTACTCCTCTTCTTTGAATCACAACTTCAATCATGTAAATATCTTTATTCCAAAAAAAAACTCATACCTTGGGTACTTTGATATCAACCATTCATTCACTAATGTTATTCCAACATTACAAGATCACACATTATCCAAACTCTCATTTCTTCTTATAAATTTCTCCAAATTTCCACACCTTCGAGTCTATTTTCCATGAACATTCTGATAAGGAAGATGAAGTAATTTTATAACATTTTCTTCTAGAAACATGTTCTCCATTGTCTTAAGTTTCTAATGACACCAAAATCATTCACTTTGGTTCAGTAATCTGAAAGTTATACCCCAAACATCTTCAGAGTATTATTATACTCAAATAGTACACTATACTCAACTTCCATCCAGAAATTGAAAGTCTTTGAGATTAAATTAAAATTCTATTTCTTCAGACAATGTTGGGACCCGATCGCGGAATCGGATCCCAACCGGAAAACAAACAGAAAACGAAAAGCGAAATACAAAATCAAATGAACGGATCGGCAAATCGGAGAACAAAATGCGGAAACAAACGAAAGCGGAAACATAATCGGAAAAAGAAGGAAATCAAAACGAATTGAAACGAAAATCGGAAACGAAAACATAAATTGGATTGCTCGGAATCGAAAGCCAACAAATCCAAAGAGGAACAAATCGAGCAAATCGAACGTGGATCCGACATCCGAAAACGAAATTTTAGAAAAATTCCTCGCGTGTTGCGTTGGAAACCCTAAGACTAAACCAATCCGAAAATTCGGTATATATTTTTTTTCCTCTTTTCTTCTTATTATTCATCTTTATTCAATCCTTTTTTCTTTATTCAAACTCATTCAAATCAAACAAAAACCATACAATTTCCCT
>JAOTAX010137827.1:0-17245 GCA_025629825.1 Erythroxylum guanchezii | reverse complement strand
CATCTCATCTAATTTAACTCAATCCTTTCAATTAATTTCAATCAAATAAACAGATTATCAAACTAAAACCTCAAATTAATTGAAGCATGCTTAAACAGGAATCGGGGCCCAACAACCTTCCTAGAAACCAAATGGAGAATCTAATTGGACTTATATAATTCAAGCTCTAATAAGCTTAGAATTAATTCTAATGAGCCCAGAATTAATTTAATCTCATTAGAATTAATTCTACTTTATTAACTAAATGTCATTCCATTAAAGACAATTAGTTGAACTCTTGAATTACTAAATATTATGAGAACACATATTTCAAATAAGATGTCAAATTGCAAACTCTAATACGAACCATATTATAGCCATCCACATAATAAAGGGTAAAATTATCGTTTTGCCCTTATGTTGGTTTTTCCTTCTAAATCTCCCATTTTACTCTATATGGTGATTAACACACAAGATCTCATCTTGATGGGTAGCTAGTCCATCAAACTATTGGCAACAGTTTAATCACTAATCTTTATAAAATATCTAGAAATGATGATATCACTATAAACTCTTTATCTGAGTGAATGTTCCCTGATACATGTTTCAATTACTAATTCCAACATGCAGACACTGAATTGATTCTCTATAAAAATCCATTCCGATCATATCAGGAATTATAATGAAACACATATGAGTTGACCACTCATCAAGATTGTGGTCCATAATAAATGAATGCTTAAGTTGTATGTTTTAAGATTAAAGTAATGACCCACTTTATTCTTTAAAACATACTTGATTTCAAATTCATTTAATAGTGCCCTTATCGATAGTCAACTACTATCATGATATGAGCTCATCATTCCCTTGAAGTAAACTCTTTTACTTGCACAGAGCTAAATTACAACACTACAGTCTAAACCATAATCAAGAGACCAACTTGATTATTCAACTATGAATCCATTATTTTAGATTCTTATAATATACATGTTTCCCATACATCTCTATGTATATGTATATTACTTACAAAAGAATCTTGGTACCTTATGACTAGATATATAATGCTCATAAAAACCAAACTCCTCGGTTTTATTAATAATAAATATTTTCATTACAAAAGTAACTAGAAGAAAATTAAGTTATAACTAAATACACTTGCTTTCTAAGGCACTATATTTACATAACTCCAACATCCCTATTAAACCACAACTACAAAGGCTTTTTATGTCAATAAAAATAGTCATAGATGTGGGGTGACATAAAGAGAAAGGCATTAATGATAACATTATATGTCATCCAGCAGACTCAATGACATGGAAATACTTTAATGGAAAGTTTTCATGGTTTGTAGAGGATTGTCGTAATGCTCGACTTGGTTTAGCCTCAGATGGTTTTAATCCATTTAGTAATATGGGTACTTCTTACAACATCTAGATAGTAATTCTAGTCCCATGCAATTTACCTCCATAGAAGTGTGTGAAGGAGCTTTTTATGTTATTGTCTTTACTTGTTCCAAGACCTATTGCTCTTAGTAAGGATATCGATGTTTACATGCAACCACTACTTAATGACTTAACCATCTCTGCGAAGTTGGATTAGAAACTTATGATATTGTTGAAGGTGAACCATTTAGAATGCATGTGGCTATTCTATTGGCTATAAATCATTTTCTAGCATATGGAAATTTTTCTGTATGGAGTACTAAGGGTATATGACATGTCTTATGTTTAACCATCAAACTCATTCAATGAGGCTACGAAGTAAAATATTTTATATGGTATATCGCTGTTACTTAGAACATGGGCATAGATGGTGAAGAGGAAAATTGTTTAATGGCAAAGTAGAATTGGGTGAAGTTCCTTTACACTTGTCTGGTCATGATGTGATTTACCAACTATCAAATTTTGGTGATATTACACTTGGCAAGACCTAAGTAATAGAAAGCAAAAGCGAAATGTTGTTGAGCTCAATTGGAATAAAAAGCACCCTTTTCAATTTGCTATAGTGGAGGGAATTGCTACTAAGGCATAATCTTGATGTGATACATATTGAAAAAAATATTTGTGAGAATATTTTAGGAACTTTGATGGTAATTGATGACAAAACGAAATACATAATTAATGCTAGATTAGAATTGGAAGACATGAATATAAGAAAATATTTGCATTTGAAAAGAAGAGATGATGGGTCATACATCATTCCACGTGCTTGTTAAAATGCCAACGAAGGAGAAGCAAAATTTTTGTCAATTTGTTAAATCAGTCAAGTTTCCTAATAGGTATGCATCTAATATATCCCTTTGTGACAATGTTGAAGAGGGATAAGTATCATGATTGAAAAGACATGATTTTCATGTACTTCTGCAATGATTACTTCCTATTGGTATAGTGGATGTTTGCTTAAGGATGTGTCTGTAACTTTAGGCCAATTGGTTGAGTTTTTAAGTAATTATGATGCAAGACACTAAAAGTAGAATTGCATGATTTTTTTTAAAGGACATAGCTTTGATTATATGAAAGATGGAACTAGTTTTCCTACGATGCATTTAACAATTCACTTAAAAAGAGGCAAAACTTTATGGAACAGTTCAATTTCGATGGATATTCCCTATTCAAAGGTAATTTATATTAACTTCTAATTTTTTCTAAAGTTATTAATTAGTACAATTATTAATTTTTTTATATTTTGTTTAGGTTTTTATGTTCTCTTAAGTGTTATGTACGTAATAGAGCTTGAATTGAAGGGTCTATTGTAGAGGCTTATATAGCGAATGAATGGTTGACAATTTGTTCAATGTATTTAAATGATGTTGAGACAAGATTTAATAGACAAAGTGTAACTTTGATTTTGATCAGATGGTGGGTTGTCATTTTTCTTCCAAAAAGTAAGGCCATTAGGTGTCAGAAAATATATGGAGTTAATTAACGACGAACTCGAAATTGGGCATTGGTATATTTTGAACAATTGGAAGGAAGTTGATATAGATATGGAGTATGTATATTACTTTTGATTCAAAATTTCAAATTTAAATTTTGTGGTTCATTATATATTTCTTGATCTTTATTTACTTTTTTAAATAGAGAGCACAAATATTTGATTCAAAGCAAAGGGATTGTTAATGTTGAAGAAAGGTATAACGTTAAGTTCGCATCATGGTTTAGAACTCGAGTAAGTTATTGATGGAATATTATGAACTTATGGAAATTTGTATGTTATATTAACTTCTAATTATAATTTGTTTTATAGATGATATGGTTACATAACTGTAACATGTAAGAGGCGATAACAACATTATATGCTTTAGCATGTGGGTCTTATATGTGTGGCAAAAAATTTACAGATTGTGTTGTTAATGGAGTTAGGTTTCACATACACGATCGAGTAGTCGACTTAGAAGCCAAAATTGTGGGGTTGTTGTTGAGAGATGTCATGACAATGATTTTATTGACTTCTACGGGGTCATCTCAGAAATAATAGAGTTGCATTCCGGCAAGGATAAAAAAGTTGTTCTATTTAACTACAAATGGTTTAATCTTGGTGTCATAAAAGGGAATGGCAATATTACTAGCATTAATGTTAGTAAGACATAGTATGATAATGACCATATTGTCCTTGCAAGTTTTTTACCTCAACGACACTGTATTAGACAACAATTGGAAGGTTGTTCAAAAGTTTCAATGCCAAAATCCCTTTGATTTTTATGAAAGGTAAAAAGGTCAAATAAGTGACGATGGTGATGAAGCATATCAGGGTTGAATAATGATGAAATACAAATAGAAGATGTAGATATGTCATCATTCCATAAGAGAGATGTTGATCCCAATATAATACAAGTGGATGAAGTACAAGCCAATCTTGTCGTACAAAGAGATGAAGACTGTATTAAGGATGAATTATAATACAATGACGATACTTTGGCTGAATATAATAGTGATGAAAAGTCAAATCATAATGTAATTAATGATGAAGATTTTCAAGATCTTGATCATGATAATTAAAGGTAAAAAAATGTTATTTATATTGTTTGAAATGTATTATTGATGTTTAAGTTATGTTTATGTATATTTTTTTGGAAAATGAAAAGTGTATGTTAATATAGCTAAAACTATTACTTACATTACAATGAGTTCACATCGGTTAGAATCATCTACATATTACAAAAAATAGTAAATTAAGTAGTTAAGAAGAGAATCCAAATGAGTCAGGAAAAATTAAAAATGCCATTGGTGCTACATATCAGATGATAGAGTGAACTGCAATTGTTTAGTCAAGATGTGTTCACATATCAAGTTTACAATCCAGTTGGCAAGTAGGTATTTGTATACCTTCGTATCTGTGAACCGATGATTATTTTTCTCCTTCCAAATTATGTAGATGGTAAGTGTGAAGGCAGCTTTATAAAAGGTTGCATTTCTTTTCCCAGTCTTGGAGTTTCAAATGATTCATTACGAAGCATGTTCCCAAGTGTATCGAAAATTACCTGGAGGTAATATGTGAAATATTTGGCTCCAAATCACCTTGGTATATCTACAAAGGAAGAACAAATGGTCTTTATCCTCCATTGCTTTATTACAAAGAACACATGTCATAATCCCTACATTTCCATACCATTGGCTTAAGGTTTGAAGACGATTCTTAATCGCTAACCAGGTGATGAAAGAGGCCTTTGGGCTGATGGTATTTCTCCAAAGTAAATCAGACTATGGGACTCATAAGTGACTACTGTGAAACAGTTGGAAGCATGATTGGTTGGTGAAGATATGGTTATTGTTCAACATCTATAAAATCAAATCCTCACTATGCACTGACATTAATAGGGGAAATGTGGCGATAAGGTGGAAAGGCCCCTAAACTGTAACATCCCGTTACCCATGATAAGACTTGATTTGTGAATATGAGAAATTATTGAGAAATTAAAAAGTACAATTCATGCTTATGCAAAATATGGGATATACATACATGATAATATTGATTTTTGCACATTACTATGATTGTACATGAATTCATGACTTTTTCCAGGTATATTTGAGTAATTAACGCGATTAAAATGTGATTTGACAATTTTGGTTTATTTAGGATATTTCGAAATTTTTGGTGAATTTTAGGAAAAATATTGAAATTTGGACCAATGAAAGTTTGACACGTGGACTGGTTAATTGGATAACAAGTGACTTACATGCATAATGACACATGGCAGTCTTTTGGGTGACAAATGTACTACATGCAAAGAGTACACGAAGCAAGTGTTTTTGGATGAAAAATTCATCAACTCTCATTTGCTTGTTCGGTGTAACTTTCTTCACTGAAAATCCAATACTGAACATCAGGTTGCTTATTCTATGCATTTGATTCATTCTCACTGCTGCAAACCTTGCCGAACTAAGTAAGTGATTTTTGATGATGTTTTATTGTGTAAATGAATACATGCTGAGAGGTTTAAGAATTTCAGTTCGGTGATGAATGAATTAGATGAAGGATTTGTGAAATAGGAATTGTTCAAAAATAGTATGACATAGGTTCTGTTTTGGATATGCAAAAGTTCATGAAAGTTGATGTAGGAGTATATTTCTATTTTGGATTAGAGAAATCCGAATATGGTTGTTTTTATTGTTTATGCGTGAATGTGAGGAGTGTTTTAGAGATGGATTTAAATGAGTTTAATTATTTTAAATGAAGATGTTGATGAGGTCATGGAATAGAATTGAGAAAATGATAAGTTTTTGATGAAATGAAAGTATGGAAAAATGGAAAATGCATCAGATGAAAGTAGAAAGAGAAACAAAATGTAGTAGAGAGAGAAAGTATATGTGTGAAGTTTCGGATTTGTGATTTTTGAAGTGTAAATTTGAATGTAAATTGTTTAGAGTTTGTATTGAAGTTAGAAATGCAGTATAGATGATTTAGAAGTGTGTAAATCTGCAAATGAAAAGGAAAATGGAAGGAGAAGAAGAAAAGGAATTCAGCAAAGTCACTATCCTGCTTTTGCACGACGGTGACTGTGTTGGATGAGTGAAAGTCGCTATGGTGCTTTCGCACGATGGCGACCTTTGAGGATTAGTGAAAGTCATTATTATGCAAATGCACGATCGCGACTTTCAATCGAATTTTTCTGAAGATATTATTCTGAACTTCCTTAACTCGTTTTGTTACAACTTCTTCATCCGATATCCAAATGACTTGGATCTTGAACCAATAGCTTCATAAGACATTGATCTACATCTCCACAAAAAAGTATAGGTTTCCAAAGTGGATTAATTGATGAATTTAAGATACAAATGTAACTGTGCTGAAGTATAATAACTGTGATGATTTTTACTGAACATACTTCGGTAATTGGACTATATCTTGATCTGGTGACCTCAGAATGAGAATGAGATGATTATTAATTATAATTTCACTAGAGACATAATGTTACAAGTTGTATGATGAGATTAGATTCTAATTCGGCCTCTAAGAATTTCAGAATCTGATTGGAAGTTGAAATAAGAATTCTTCTGAAGCTTTAAAGCAATACAAGTAAATTCAGTATAACTTTCAGTATACTAATCCAAATTGGATGAACTTGGTATCATTGGAAACTTAAGACATTGGAGTATAACTTTCTAGAAGGAAGTGTTGCCTAATTTTTTCATTTACCTTATCAGATTAATTATGCAAAGCTGAACTGAAAGTATGTTATTAGAAAAATCTGAAGTGGTCAATTGGGTTATGAAATTGATTTCACATTGTTTTATTTTGGTCCAAATTATAAGTACAAATGATATTAATGAGGGCTTCAATATCTGAATGATTTGATAAGATACCTAGAATTTTCATTGAACGTGCATTGTGCATATTTTATATAGTACATGTGCATAAAGGAATACTTATACATTTGTACAAAAGTGTGATATTTGTAAATGTGTTTTGTATGATATAGAGGAGCTCATTGGATGCCAGTCAGACATTGCCGGTCCATCCAGGCAATAGCATATTGGAGCATACTATGAGTCAACCTAGATGAATTTCCTAGGATTGATTTGATTTGATTTGTTAAGCTTCCAATTATTGAACGGTTGCGACTTGTTTCTGTATTTCGGACTTAAAGTCCGAGAAGTAAATATTTGGGACTGTATTGGAAGTGCTTTGATTTGTTTGATAATTTTGTATGAAATGTGGATTCTAATGAAAGTTAAATGCCGGACTTAGGTCCGAAGATTATGAAATTCTGATTGTGTCTATGTGAATTCTCAACGAAAGTTGAATGCCGGACTTAGGTCCGATGATTATGAAATTCTGACTGTGCTTTATAAATAATTTTGATACATGGTAAATTCTGAATTGATGATTTTCATAAAATGCATGTTCAGATAAAGGCATTATGATCGGAGTAGCCAGTATGAAAGTGCTTGCACGTAGAGCTTTGCTCTGTGGTATATGATTCTGCACATAGAGCTATGCTCTATGATTTGTTTTGATTGAGCCCAATAGGCCAGTATTTGTATATATGATAGGCACTTGGTCACAACAATAATAACGAATGTGGAGTCTCATATGCATCTGTATTTGTTTATATATGTTTTGATTCGCAATGATTAAATGATGTGCCCTGACAATGTGAGTATTTGGAATATACATGTTTTACATGAATAATTGCAAAATATGTGATTTGTGTATGTGAATCCAATGAAATAACCAATGATTATTCACTCATTGAGTTTGCAAAACTCACAAAAAATTGCAACGTAGCTTTTTAAGTTCAGAGGAGTTATCCAATTAGACCAATTGGAGTTCAGCCACTGCAAATAAGCATGAGTTAGGGGTCAGAATCAGTTTGCACCTGCATATGTCTTTAGTAATTTTATTTTTGAATTATGTTCTGCAAGAATTGTACTAAGTGTATGTGAATGATTTGGTAACGATATGACTTTATGATTTCAAGTGTTTTGTATCTAAAATGGGCCCAAGTAATTGTTGAATACTAATGTTTGTAATATTTGTAACTTGTAAATGGAAATGTTTAAAGTGGGCCCAATTTGATTAATGATTTCCGCATACGTGTTCATTGTTTTAAAGAAATAAAAATTTGGTAATAAATTTTGACTGAATGACTGCTCTAGAATGCCACCCTTGTGGGGTACGTACTCTGATATCACCTAGGATGTTGAGTATGTGTCTTGCAAGAGTGGGGTGTTACATAAACTCTCCTTACCACTCTCCATTTGTGATCAAAGAGGAGAACTTAAGGTGAGTTGGTAATCGATTTCTTAGTTACTGAAGGAGAGGGTGTTGTACGATTGGATTGATATCCAACCACTTGTCGAACCGTAACCAGGTTCTTTCACCATTTCTAATTTGATGCTCTATGAAGGGATATAAGAACTTTATCATCTTCATTAGTTGTTTAAGAATAGGAGTGCCAACTGAGGTGAAATATGCTTGCTAAAAGTTCAAATTCTTGAAATAGTTTTCATGTAACAATTTTATCCATAGAGACTTCTTATTTGTGTATAGGCTCCATAATATCTTGCTCATTAGAACTCTCTACATATTAGCTATCGAGATAATCCCAAGTCCTTTATGTTTTTTTAGTATGGTAACTTTGCTCCACTTTATTTTTCCTTCTTTGAGTTTCCCAGTTGATTAGACCATATTCAGTCCATTTCCTTGATAGCTCTTCTCGATATTGCAATATGTGCCAGCTAGTGAAGATGAAGGCTTGTGAGTACTGAAGTGATTAAAGTGACTCTCACTGCATATGATAAGTGTTAGTTCTACCAAGCCATCACTCGAGCTTTTAGACAATTAATGAGTAGGAAATAATCTTGAAACTTAAGTTTATGTGCTAATATAGGGAAACCAAGATAGCTAAACGTTGTAGTAATATTTTAAAGGCCTATTAGTCACAGAATTTCATCCATAATCTGTACATCAGCTGACACACAAATGTTGCTCTTAGTTGTATTATGATACAACCCAAACCATTGAGAAAACAACTTAAGAGTGTTCATTATAAGCCGAATAGAATGAATATCTGCAGCACATGGCAGAATCAAGTCGTCAGCATATATTAGATATGTGATGTTTATCTCCTTGCACCTATAATGGAACTTGAAGCCCTTATTGCATGAGATAAGCCTGCTCAATAATCTGGAGAAGCCCTCCGTTATAAGTGTGAAGAGATATGGAGATAAGGGATTTCCTTGTTATATGCCTCGACCAATTTCAAAAGGTTTAAAAGGTTGTTTGTTAACTAATACACTCAAAGATAAAGTATGACTACAAATCATAATCCAGTTAATAAATTGCTACGGAAGTTGTAGCGCCTCGAGACAAATCCGGTTGAACTTCCAATTGATTGTATCAAAGGCCTTGAAGAAGTCTATCTTAATGCAGTAGTTGTTAATTTTTTTCCCAAATTGATAATCCTTAAGTAACTCTTCGATCAACAAAATGTTATAACCATTATTTCGGTCATGGATAAAAGCCCTTTTGCATTGTTCACAATACCAATTAGTACCTATTTGAGGTGTTCAGTCAGTAGCTTCATTATAACCTAATAAATGGCGTTGCAGCAGAAAATAGGAAGAAAATTAAACATGGTATAAGGCTGATGCTTTTTTGGAACAAGGCAAACATACGTATGATTTATTTCCTAGAGAAGCTTGGATGATTTTAAAAAATCAAGGAAATCTTGAATAAATACCTCACTAGTGATAGTCATGTTTTCTAGAAGAATAATGCATTAGACCAATTCAAACTAGGTGATTTTGAGGGATGAAGGCTGAATAGGACTTTGCGTATATCATTTGCAAAGAATGGGGCGATTAGTAGCTCCTTGATAGTGTGATCAACAATATTTAGTTCAAACAGATGAAGAGCATTGATATTAGGAGAAACAACAAAGTCAATATCCATAAGGTTTAAGAAGTGATCTTCAGCTAATTGGAGTCATTGGTGTTGCTTAATGTATTGCAAACCATCAATATCTTGCAATGTGGAGACTTTATTTGTGTTACATCAAGCAAACATCGATGAGTGAAATTACATTGTATTTTCATCTCCATCATGTAACGAATTTAGGCATGCCTTTTGTTTGAGAACTGATTTGTGGAAAATAAGAGCATCAAGATAATCCCGAAGACATTGCCTCTCCACCTATCTATATGAATCAATGTGTGGATATTCATAACAATTCTGTTGTGTAAGCAGTAACTTATCCTTGAGAGTTTGAATACTGTTATTTTTTCTAGCCAAAAAATTTTTAAGACCACCCTTCAAACGCCTCAGCTTTATCATAAGTTGATAGGCCTTAAAACTAACCACCTCAGTATCCTAGTATTCCCGAACTAGTTCAGTAAGCCATTCGTATCTGCATGTCCATTAAGGAATTTAAACGGTGCATCAATTTAGTCGTGTTCTCGTAATCTCTGGATCAATATAAAGGAATGATCAGACATGAGGTTATCACCAAAGTGGACAAAAACATTAGAGAACTGGACCAGCCATAAAGAGTTAACGAGAGAACGATCAAATTTCTTCTAAACTAGGAGTTTACCTTGTTGGTTATTTGACCAAGTGAGCAGTCTACCAATGCTTTTAAGATAAACCAAATCAACATTTAACAAGAAGTTAGAAAGCTTTTTTGTATGTTGATGTGAATATTGCTTGTCACCCTTAATTTCTACCAAATTCAAAGAGCAATTAAATTCATTGGTCACAAGCCAAGTGGAGGAAATGTTTAACTTCTGATTTTGCAAATCCAACCAAGGCTTTTCACGCTAAAATATGAAATTAGAGGCATACACCAACATAACTACAAATTTGGAGTTAGTATTGCTCATTTGACATAGAAACTATAAAAATTGATCTGATTTAGCACATTAAATTCAATCCAATCATCATTATAGAAACAAAAAATCCTACCGTTGTAGTGAGAGTTATGATTATAATATAGCTACCAGTTTCTACCTAAAAAATGATCTCTAGAAAATGTAAGAGGATCATTTACTTTGGTTTCAAGTAAACCAACTAGAATTGGTCTTTTGATCTTATTTTAGGTTCGTTGACCCCTCATGTGTTCCAGACTAGGATGGATATGGGGATTTTAGGGGGGAGGGGGGCTGTGGAGTTTCCCCTATATTTGTCATTTTTCCTTTCTTTCGAGTCGAATGCGTTCTTGCCTTAGCAATATAGTTTGAATCATCCATATCAGAAGAGTTTGTGAGATGATCAGGTGGGATTTGGTTCTAATCCCTCTTGCCTTTTTATTTCAATAGAGCGACTCCTCACATAAAATTGAATTGGTTTCATTGGGCTAATCACTACATAGTACTACATATGAGGTGTTGCTACTGTTTCTTGTTTCTCAAAATCAAGAGGTGTTGTATCCACGATAGGATTCACTAATTCTTCTTGCCAACCAGTCTTGAATGGATTCCAACTCTCCAAGTTGGAATCCATTTTCTAGCATAATAGCTCGGCTTCCATAGGTAGGATAATTGGATCTCCAAGTTTTTCCATCGTAACAAAGTCACCCCAAGTGAGAGTAGATAAACTGTCTAGTAAGGAAGGATTTTTCGAGACTTCCACGCAAAGTTTTGCGTAACCTATCCTTTGCATCATAACCATTTGCGAATCAATACCGAGTGGTTTGTCTAAGGAACTAGCAATATAACTTAAGCCTTCAATCGTGAAAACTCCAAAGGAAGGTTATGAAAATGTACCCATAATGGTAAAGCATCAATGTTACTCCTATTGAGAGACATTCCTAGTTTCCGTTGTTCGATAAATAAGGGTCCAATGTTCCAAGGCCCTTGTTTTACAATCTCTGTTAAATTTGTATCATCCTTAAACTTGAACAAGATAGTGCCATCCTCATATAGCAAGACTTTATCAAGACCCTTTTTGCTCCAACGAGCCTTTGCCCATGCTTGTAGAATCGAAAAACCCAACCTTTTAGACCAAAAGAATTATACCAGAGCAGAGGACTAGGCCTTTGCACCAGCCTGTACTAGCTCAATGGGAGGAGAGATTATACCATTTTGGACCACATTCTAGTCGTGTAAGAGTATCCTTAATGTTTATGCAGATTTTTGATGTTTGAATTATGTTATTGCTATTGTTGGTGTTTGAGTTAAGTTTATGTGGATTTTTGAAGTTTAAGTTATATTTATGCATATTATTGATGTTTGAGTTATGTTTATGTAAATTTTTTATGATTGAGTTATGTTTATACGTATTGTTGATGTTTGAATTATGTTTATGCGGATTGTTGATGTTTCAGTTAAGTTAATGCGGATTGTTGATGTTTGAGTTATGTTTGTGTAGATTGTTGATGTTTGATTTATGTTTATGTGGATTGTTGATGTTTGACTTATGTTTATGCATATTGTTCTGGTTTTCCTTATGTTAACACGGACTACCTAGGTTTGAGTTATGTTATTACAGACTGTTGATATTAGAGTTACAGATATCCAATATAATGGCACCTGGTAGAAACAAAGGGAAGAAGGTGGCAAGTATCGAGATTGTTCCTTCCCCACAACAACAAGATCAAAAAAAATCCTAGCCAACAACAACAATCAACTTCATCCACCAATAGACCCAGTCAACAACAACCTCCATCTGTCTCAACTAATACGGAGGGATCTGCAATTTTTTTAATCTTTAAAACATACAAATAGACTTATGCTCAAATATATATTTTTGTTAGACCCCCAACTTTTCTTAGAAGTTAGAACTATTGAATGAGAAATTTTTGAATTAGAAATGATAGACAAGAGTAAAGTAGTGAATGAGAAATGTGGATAGATTCATGTTTTGCTTTGGTGTTTTTGGTGGATAAGAGATTTTAAAATGGGAATAATTAAGGTGAATGTTAGAAGTAAAATGAAAGCACAAATAAAGTTGAATATGTGTAGTAAGTTTATGAAAGATATGTATATATGTGTATGTCCTGTTATTAATGTTCATGATTATCCATGGACTATAATTTCTTTATGGATGATATTGATTTGAAATGGAGTTAAGAATGAGGAGGAAATGAAGTAGAAAAGGTGATCTTAGTATGAGATGTGTTAAGAAAAGATTTTTGAAACAAAATGGGTAGTTGATCTGGAAAATGTTCACTGAGTATGCTTCAATCTTTTAGCCACAACTCCTTCTCTAGTTATCCAAACGAGATGATTCTTAATTTAGATTAAAATATAAATATATGGCTACATTTCTTATGAAGACATTGAATTTAAATTCTGTCTTTAAGAATCTCAAAATCTGTCATGAAGTTGAGAACTAGGTGCAGTACATTGGTGGAGGAATGTAAAGTTCGTGTTTTGACTTCAGGAGGAAATTCTGGATTGATCTAGAAACGTTTAGACAAAGTTGTCTTCTAAAAAGTTGTAGGTCTTTCTTTTATCTTTCCAACGGTATATAGTATGAGAATTTTGGACATTGGAGTTGAAAGTTATGATCTTTATAAATGGAGATGTTCAAGAGTATAGATAGTATCGTCTGTGATGACGTCATATCGTCTATAAAATGTATCGTCTGTGATAACGTCATATCGTCTGTGATGACGTCATATCTTCTACTTTTGCTCCATCTGCTTTTTGCTTCTTTTGCTTCTTGCTTCTTCTGCTTTTTTTCTTCTTCTGCCTGTTGCTTCTTTTGCTTTTTGCTTCTTTTTTTTTTTTTCGCTTCTTCTGCTTGTTGCTTCTTCTGCTTTTTTGTCTGGTCTCATCTGGCCTATCGTTTGGTCCATTTTTGACTCTTCAAATAATAGAATCTGTCTTCGAGGTCTTCGTGAAAGTTGTAGATCTTGAAGTCTTCTTTCAAAAGAACATCTTAATCTGATATCTATAGGGAAAGTTATGGCAATTTTCCCAATTCATTTGACTTTTCCATTCGTCTGACTTGTCATCTAGTTTCGTCTGATCCTATCATCTGGTCCATTTTTGACCCTTCAGATGATAGAATTTGTCTTGAAGTCTTCATGATGAAGTCCTCTTTCGAACCATCCAAAGAACACCTTAATCCGATATCTATAGGGAAAGTTATGGCAATTCTCCCAATTCGTCTGACTTTTTGTCTAGTTTCATTTGACCCTATCGTCTGGTCCATTTTTGACCCTTTAAATGATAGAATTTGTCTTCTAGGTCTTCATAAAAGTTGTAGATCTCGAAGGTCTCTTTCAAACCATCCAAAGAACACCCTAATCCAATATCTATATGGAAAGTTATGGCAATTTTCCCAATCTTGTATCATCTAATAACATCACATCATCTACAAATGATGTCATATCATCTGTTCCTATTTTGACCCTGTAGATTGTTGAATTTGTCTTCAAGGTCTTCATAAACGTTGTAGCTATGGAAGTCTTCTTTCACACAGTCTAGTAAAGACCTTGATTCGACATCTATGGAGAAAGTTATGTCAATTTTACCGAATCAGGTACAATAAGATTAAGGGCAAAAATTATGTTTGATTCTTTTGACCATAACCATGTTATCCGACTTCCAAATGAAGTGATTCTTGAACCAATAGTTTCTTAACACATTTTTCTGTCCCTCCATATAATTTTATAGCTTTTGGTTTTGATTCAAAAAAATATTGTTTTAATCAAAGTAAGGGTATCGATTGGATGAGTATGAATTGGATGTTTTACTAAACATGCTTCGGTATTTTGATGATTTCTGAAATGGTAGAGCTCTAAATGAGATGATTCTTGTTTCAAAATAAACCATGAGACATGGAGCTACAAATGGTATGAAAAAACTGAAATCTAATTCAGTCTTTGAGACTGTCAATTTCTGGATGGAAGTTGTGCATAGTATACTATTTTAGAATAAGAAAAATCCGAAAATGTTTGGGATACAACTTTCGAATTTCTGAACCAAATCGAATAATTTTGGTGTCATTAGAAACTTAAGACAATAGGGAGCTTTTTCTAGTTATGTCAGAATGTTCAAAGGTATTGTTGGTAAGACACTTAAGGTTAAAAGGACATAAGCCTACTAGGAAGGGTAAACTAGATTTTCTAGACTCATTAAGGATAGAAATGGAAGAAGAAATTGTAGTCTTGTATTTTAAGAAAAGAGAAGAACGAAAATTGAAGAGAAAAAGAGAAAGTGTCAAGAAGAAGAGAGAGAAATACGAAAAGTAGAAGAGAAGGAGAGAAAGAAGACAAAACAATTTAGGGTTTAATTTTCTTAGTCTTCAAGTGAGATTTTGGAGTTGTTCAAGAAGAGAAAAAGGTAAAGGAAAAAGAGAGCTTCCCTTTGAGCTAAAGATCCCTTCAGTTGGTGAAGAATGAAGATAAGATCATTTTTAAATCTTTTGAATTTTTGGAAGGATTTTAGTATGTGGAGTTTAGAAAATGCTTAGGTTTAAGTATTCTATAACTAATTTTAGAGATTGTGCTTTGAGGGATTTTCAATTGAAAACCTTATTGAGTGGGATTTTTTTTATTGTATGAACGGATCAAAAGAGGCAAGAGGAACAAGAGAAGAGGCATTTTGAGCAAGTCTATAAGCAAGGAAATCAAGGTGGGTACAGGTTTATAATAGAGTAAATAAGCCACTAAATGTTTTCTTTAAATCAAAGAAGTTTAATGATTTCAAATGCATCATAAGTGTTTCATTTATTGCTCTTTAAATGTTTTGATAATGTGCTGCATATTTTCGTATATGAATTTTGTTTGATTGTGAAAATGATTTTGAAATGATATCAAGTTTATGAAATCAAGTTCGAAAATGTGCCATTTTGGGCAACAAGTTTGTAAGTCGTAAATTACATGTTATATGGGTTTATGGTAGTCCCCTTAAGTTAAGTCAAGTGCACTTTGACAAAAGGCTTCTCCCGCCTACCCGCTAGTGGCATGAAGCTCCTTTATGGACTCCCATAAGTTCACGGCTACGCGAGATCATTATGTGGAATGCGTAGTATGTACTGTTTTTGAATCCACCCGAACCATTTTGATATGCTTATGTGCTCATGATAAGATGACAAGAGTGATGCATACATAATTTTCATCTCACAAACCATTCTGATGTGCTTATGTGTTTATGATTTGCGAATAAGTTGAAAAATGCATAAATTATGCTGTTTGTGATTTTGATTACTTGACAAGAATTTTGAGAATCATGTGTTTTATGAACTCAATGAGAATTTTCTATGACAATTGAATGTTTTCAAAGGGTTTTTGCTTTTTTTCTGTTATAAACTGTTACCCACAAGCTTTCAAGCTCACCCCTTTCTGTCCCATCTTCAGGTGATAGCTAAGAGATAAAGTGATCAAGAGACTATGGGAATTGCGTCAATTTTGCTATTTTGTATTTTGTAATAAGCCAATGGTGTGGCTTTTGATATGTATATAAAGCTTTTTCAAACTCTATTGCTTTAGTAATGAAATGATAGAATAAAGTAGTTTCGGTTGTGTATGTTCAATATTGACTTCCTTGTAAAAGGGTTGAGTTGAAGTAATAAGTTTGTTTTGATATTTGACCGTCGTGGGCACGTCACCCTTATGGGATGATGCTTAATAAGGGTTCATGGAAATAACCCTATAGGATAATATGATCTGTAATATGACTCCAAATGTTGGGCTCTGGAAGCGGGGTCCAACATTGTTTGGTTTCAAAGCAAGAAGATAAATCTATGATGGTTAAGGGGATTCATGGGAATATGCTCACGTTTCATGATTTCGCAAGAGGTTGGGCTCTGGAATCAAGCGAGGTCCAACATTTGTGGTATCAGAGCCCAAAATTAGGATCTTACATGGGCAACTTTCGAAATATGTGTCAATTGCAAGAGCGATTGTTAAGAGTTTGGGCTAATAGAATTAGTGAGAAGAATAATGATCTGTTAGAATGTGAAAAAATGAAAGTTTAAGGATATTTAGAAATAAGAAATAGTACATAGCCCGATATGTTAGACATAGATTCAGTAATTGTGATTATGTTAGTGAGTATGGTGACGGAATTTTGATGTGGATATGTACTTGAATTGATATGAATGTGAAAAGGTTTTCATGAATTGACTGAGAAAGAAATAGAGACATAGGAGGAAATGACAAGATTTAAGGTGTACAATTAAAGAGGAATTGAAAGGTTAAACTAGGAATTGAAAATCATTGTTTAATTAGTGTGATAAGAGTTATGATCTGGTAGAAGATTAGGTTAGTGAACTCGATATCAGAATGTTAAGATGGTTATGCATTTATGCTTCTAAATTGATTAAGAACGTACGTATGGAAAGTGAAACGAATGATAGTGATATATGTAGAAGT
>JAOTAX010137688.1:0-17269 GCA_025629825.1 Erythroxylum guanchezii | reverse complement strand
TAAAGAGTTCTTTAAGGTTTATCATTTGAAAACTTAGTGATTTTTGCTCCCAAAAAGATTTGTTTGAACTATGATAGTCAAGGCTCGTTTTCAAGAGGATTTTATCACATTTGACCATCGTTTGGGTTTTCAATTTCCTATTTCCAAAATTTCAAAAATACTTTTTACATACTTTTTTTTTACAATTCAATTTAGTGTAGTTAGTGTTTCAAAGGAGCAAACCCCCTCTTTACTAATTTAGCTTGCATTTTATGACATATAGGCTAACTTAGGTCCATTTCATTAGGTTCCAATTAAGTGAGACGACCCGAGGTTGCATTCTATATTGCGATCCTTGGAATTAAATTTTTGATTCGGATTCCAAGGGAATAACCCAAAGACGGACCGCGGATCAAAATGGCGCCATTGCCATTAATTCTTTCGCCGCTGCGAAGAATCCAGCAAAGAGCAAAATCCTGTCGGGAAAAGTATGTCACGGTGAACCGTCAAAAACTTGAACCATATTTGAAAAAATCACTCACTGTTTGACCCGACCTACCAATCTATCACTTAAAAACCTACTAAATTAGGTTACAAAAGGAGAGAAGCAGATAGCAGACAACACACGACACATACAGCCGAACACACACACCTTTCATCTCTCTCACTCTTGACCTTCATCCATCATTCCTTTCAATATTTCATCGTTGCCTTCATCGTCTGCCGCTGATGCCATGGATGCTATCGGTATGTTTGTAGTAGTGAGTGCTCCCGAAGTGATGCTTGGCTAAGCACCATTTCCTCTTAAAGATGTAGCGATGGTTTGAGTTCGATGGGCTTCAAAGGGGAGTAGTTTTTATATTGTTGTGTTTAACTACATTGTTATGAACTCCTGAGTTAGGGTTTATGCCTTGTAGTTAGATTTTCTTGATTATAGTTTAATCATATTGAACAATGTATTGTGTTATGGATTTGTTTATGTAGAACTTGGAGCATTAATATATGAAGTCTCATATATGTCTTTTTGGTAATTGTGTTAATTGTCTTTTATCTACCTAGTTGTGTTTGATATTGAGAAGTTGCTTGATCCCAATTGTCCACTTGCATTAACTCATCCATTACACACACTAAGATGCATTTAACAAGGTTTTAAGAAATGGAGTTCATTGATTAAAACCTTGGACTTAAAGAGTTCTTTAAGGTTTATCATTTGAAAACTTAGTGATTTTTGTTCCCAAAACCAAAACCAATAGACGAATAAGGCACACGAAAAAAGAAAATCCAACCTCACTAAACTTGGATACTATGTCCCACCTTCCTAGTAAAAGCTAAGAAATGGTGTATCAGAATTGGTCACTACTGTACTTATAGAACTTGAGTCAATACATAATGACATGCAAAGGCATTAACTAGGCTTGTGTGTAACACGTAGCATGAACTTTATTACGTATTCCAGATTGTTCATGAAAGGGAAATAAACAAAAAATGTGGAATAGCCGATTTTGGTTCCATTCCAACTTTTGAGGTAGTTTTTGTGGCCAAAACGAGCTCCAATCTTTCGAGACCTTTACGGGAATTGTTCACCGACATGTAGTTAACGTCTTTCTACAGTTTCTTCAAAAGATAAGCGCTCTTAACAGGTTAGAGAATTGGTATGCTTACGAATGATATGAGCAATTGCAGGAGATGTTAACCTTTTTATATAGCTTCCATATCAGGCTTTCCCATCACAGGCCAGAAATGGGTCTGGTCCACACTAATCGAGATCTATTTTCTTCCTGGACTTTGACCCATTGATTTAGAACATTTATTAGGCCAATTTATTGGGTTTATCTGTATCAAATTATGTAACTTAACGAATAAGTTATTTAAAAACCGACAAGTACAATTAAGGGTTGTCCAACTTTATGAGAAATGTCTAAATTATCCAACATTATCCTCTTTGGACAATCATCAATTGCATTTTTTTTTACTCAAGTTTTAAAAAGTTTGAAAACTCGGTTAAGTTATGCTACTGTATTGGTACCAAATTTAAATATTAAAAAAAACATTTGATTCAAAGATAATGAAAGTCCAACATTCTATCCTATCAGGTTTTCAATATCGAAAAATATCAAACGCATATGTCATATGTGACACAGGTTTAATATAATCACTCATATCTAATACCTTACTAACATGAATAGGAAAATAGAGTATGACAAACTAGGATGATACCTGTATAATCTAATGTGTATTATCTTCGTTTGTAGGTCTCGATTTCTCCAACTTTAAGTTAAACTACAGCAGAGAAATCCTGCTTTCTCCAACCAAATGCTCAATAGCATTAGAGAAAACTTTTATGCTCTCTAACCAAATGTTAAAATGCATTAGAGAACCTTTATGGGATTAAAAACTTATATCCTTCTATGTCATATTTAAACGTATGGATATCCAATTTAAACTGTATGTGTCTAAATGACATAGGCTCAAGGTTCATCTGTATATATGCTTAATGACCTTTAAAAAGCTTAAGATCGACACAAATCTTAAGAATTTCGTATGTATTATGACTATACACAAGAACAGTTATTACTGAGGATAAAAAGATGATCTTATATATTAATAAATAATATGACTATATACAAGGAGCAAATATAACGATCCCTACTATTGTCTGAGGACCTTAACATGCCCATACTAGATACATGTTTAACAAATAATAGTGGGAGAAGTCTTTTAGTCAACGAAACAGCTAACATGTCGTCAATCCTGATATGCTTCACTTTGACGTCACCTTTTTGAATAAACTCCTTTATAGTATGCTTAGACCTGTGATATTCTTGTTGTTAAATAATATTGCAGCAAGATTATCATAGTATAACTGAATGGGTCTAGCTACCGAATCTACCACAGACAACTAAAAAATCAAGTTTCTGGGCCAAACCGCCTGTGTAGGAACTCCATAACATACAACAAATTCTGCATGCATGGTCGAGGAAGTTACCAATATTTGCTTGAAACTCTTTCACTACACTGCACCATCTGCCAACATAGAAATGTACCCTACTCTCATATGGCATATTCCTGAACATACTGACGGTATTCGAGAATATATTCTATGAGGGTGGCATGCTAGAACAGTGAAACAATCATACTCATTGCAATTTTGTCACGCATCGCATGCACATTTAGAAGATCAATAAACCTTTTTTGGCCCATTTTATTCAAAAACAATTTCAGTCGCAAATGTTTTTTTTTATATAAATCAGAATGCATTTATACAAATTATAGAAAATATGTACAGTCTAGAGATTTCAGTCGCAAATGTTACAAACAATCAACACATCATCATATATTCTAGTAATCATCTGGGCCTAATATAAAACATTTCCAGTCATACAGTCAGTACACTTTTCAATTCGCATAAATGTTGTACAATAATTGCGGAATGCAATTTTTGAAATACTAAGAAAGACTGTAGACATATGCAGGTACAACTGATCCCGACCTCTAACTCTTATCCCTATGCAGCGGTTAGACTCCAGTTGGTCTAACGGGATAACTCCTCTGAGCTTGAAAATAATGTTGCCATTTTGGGGTGAGTTTTGCGAATTCAATGAGTGGACCGTCCTCGATGGCTCACTCATATCACATAACACAACAATTAATACTTCAATTTCACACACATTTCATATCATCATATAATACACATTATTTCACTAATAATCATATAGCATCACATAACACCTTGATCACTTATTCCACATTTCACATTTAGAGCAGTCAAACAGTTCATTTCAATCATTTAAAACATACATATCAATTATATATGCAATGCATATGAGACTCGCTTCTAATTGTTATTGTCATGACAGAGTGTCTTTTTACTGGTCATATCCCTTGTGAATACTGGGCTTGTTTCAGATATTGTCCCATATCCCTTATGGATACCAGGCACATTAACAATTGAGCCTGTGGCTCTTGTGTATATTTCGAGCTTTAAGCTCTTTCAGACTGGTCACTCTGGTTACAACTGCCTTTATGTTATCATGCATTTATGTAATAAAATGCATCAAATCACATAAGATCAATCAGTTACTTCATTTCACTTTACACATTCGCTTTCATATGTCATCGGACCTAAGTTCGGCATTCAGCAGTTATGTTAAGAATCATTTATTCCTTGCTCATTCACATTAAATGAAGCACTTCCAATATGTTCACATTTATCAAACTCCTCGGACTATTAATGTCCACAATTAACACATTCACATTCACATCAATAATAATTCAGTACAAATGCTTAAACAAAGCAATTAATTAAAAGGAGATCATCTAGGTCGACTCACAATTTTCTCCAGATAGCTATTGCCTCGAAGTCCCAACAAAGTCCGGATGTTGTCTCTTTAATTGCTCTTCTATATCATGCAACACACATTTACACACATCATAACTTTGCATAATTATATAAGTACTCATCTATGCACAAATGTGTATATGGATTATGTATAATGTATGCTCAGTGACAATTCTGGGTATATTTCCTTTATTTTCATCTCATGATCATTCATACTTTAAAACTCATATATGTCTAGGTTTACACATCAATAATACAAATTTATTCCAAGTTCATCACTCATTCATGCACTAAGGTTCATGGCTCAATACACTTGATTCTTATAACAACATCAGTCAATCATTTACCAATCCTTTCCTAATGAATTCAGATGACCATGAAATTTGGTGGAGGAAGGACAATGTGTGAGGAGTTTATGGTTCAAATTTTAAGTCAATCGAAGGTCTGGAGAAGAAGTTACGATCAAAAGAGTGAAGGGTATTTAAAACTGTCAAAAAGCATTGCATCTTCACTATTATGATCGTGCACTTCCTGCACAATCGTGCACTACCTGATGCTTCCTCTTTGTCACGATCGTGCACTACCTGAAAATCCCTTATTCGATCTCAAAACATATTTTCGGATCAATATTTCATGGCAATTTTGACAAAGAAAAAGAGGTATTTAGGTACTACACTCTTCTAAACAAATGTTCCTTTATGTCTCAAGTTTCTAATAACACCAATTTCATGCAGTTTGGTTTAATATTCTGTAAGATATACCTAAAATACTATAGACTGTTCCCAAACTGCGACAACATACTGTACTCAACTTTAAGACAAATTTTGAAACCATTAAAGATAGCATTGAAATTCAATTTCTTTATGAAAAATATAGTCATTTGTCTCTATTTTAATATAAACTTAAGATCATCCCGTTTGCATAAGTACAGATCAAGATATGGCTAAAATAAAGATGCATATCCAGTGAAAACATTACAGCTAACATATTCCAGCCATTCTCTTTCAATTTTTTTTCCAGATTTTCAACTCCTCTATTAAGATCATTTACCACTAACTATCATCATCTATGCTTCATTAATAAAGCCATGTAGATCAATATGTTACTTACTTGATTTCCCCAAAGCTTCTTCAAGAGTCTCCAAGAAACCCTAGCTCCTCTAACATACATGATCATCAACTTTTAAGGTGGAATAGGTTGGATCTTTTAGCAACAAGAAGAAGATAGCAAGATATTTAAGTGGCTAGTATAAGATTAAGGTCAAAAATTGATGGAGGGTGGTAAGAGTTTCATAGATGGAGAGAAAAATGAAGAAGATGAGAATGTTTTTGGTAGAAATGAAAGACAATGAAGATGTCTTTCAAATGGATAATAATGTGGGTTTTAAAAACTTGGTGGGTGTTATAACACTTGTCGTGACACCTTCCACTTAAATGATTTATGCTAAATATCACTTAATTGCTTAGTCCATTTGTCTCTAATTTCTAATGTCTCTCAATTTTCAATGACACTTGTCATTAAATTTTAATGTCACTTATCAATAATTTCTACTGCCATTTGACACTTATTTCTACTGGTATTTATCAATTGTTATGCCATTTAGAATTTTTCCTAGTCCAAAAATACCCATAATTTCATAAAATTCTCAATTTTCACCAAAAATTCTAAATCAATAATTTAATTCACCAGATTAATTTTTAAGGCAAAATATTCACTATCCATATCATAATCACATTAAAACAATCATTTATACCTAGAAAATGCCAAATGAGTGCATGAACAAATCATTATAATATGTGCAATAATCAAATTCATGTGTATGTATACTATATTACGCATGAGCATGAAGTGCATTTCTTAATTTTCTCATTGATATCTCTCATGTACAGTATTCTAGGGTTCTAACCTTTAGCACGGGAAAACAAGATGTTACAATTCTCACCACTTTAATAAATTTCATCCTCGAAATTATTATCTGAATCATCAAAAGGCAGCGACAATGTTTCCTCATATACTCTTCCGTTTCCCATGTAACTTCTCCACTCGAACGGTTCCTCTCAAGGGACAATAGCTGACGGAATCACCCGATTTTTCAGTCGCTTATTCAGATATCACACTATCTTAACTGTTTCCTCAATATATTTTAAATTACTCACAATTTCACTTCCGATATCAATAACACATATATCGGATCATAACAATATTTCCTAAACATATCCATGTAACACTGTGTGAATCTAAAACATCTTTTATTGGTACTACTGACTTCGTAAGCTAATGGTCCTATTCTCACAATAATTCCATATGGACCAATTTATGTCGGGCTTAGCTCCCCCTTTTTTCTAACCTCAGCACACCTTGCCATGACAATACTCTCAAAAATATTTCATCTTTCGCTTGATATTTCACATCTTTTTAATGTTAATCTACTTAACTCTTATGTCTATCTCACTATATTCCATATCTTCGGTGTTGATCCACCTAACTCGTTTTTCTTTCTTGAATCACTTAATTACTATTACTGATTCATTTCACTTATCAACAGTATCTCGAATCAATTCTGGCCTTCAACCATTTTTAGGCCCTCTTCATTTCAGTATAAGGGCGAACGACTCTTTCTGTTGTACAACGCCTTATACCATGTCCTACCGAATCAAATTCAAATTAGAACTATACGTTAATCTCATGTTCCTAGGAACTGAAAAATATAAGCTCTAAGCATATCTCCAACAGTTAAGACCGTCGGAAATCAAATAGTTAGTCATACCTTCAGCCACTTACTTCTTCATCCTTGGCCGCTAAATGTTGTCTTAGCGTATTCCTAATAGGATGTATATCATAAGTTACTATTTGTACTTTCTTTAATAATCTCTTTGCTCAATCATCTGTATCAGGTAATCATACTTTTTACTACAATAAAAAAATATCAATTTTCCTATTCAAACTCAAAATTCGGATTCATTTTCAATTCCTCAATAAGATTCAAAATTCTGACCTCACTTTTGGCCTTGCTAGTCCTTTCATGTAAAACTGATTTTAAATTTCAATGTAGCTAATAATACTTTATTTTGCCCCAAATTCAACTTAACATTCTATGCTCTTTATTGCACTAGGTTTGGTAACCTCAATATCTAAATTTGTGCTATTCTATTATTGAATTTTATGTTTAATACATCAGATACACACTAGCTTTACTAGGATAGTACTCATTTGTTCAATCATAATCTTTTAACAATTATATCCATTGTCTTGGTCTTATATTCAACCCTTTCAAACTCAATAATTACCTAAAACTTAAATGATCTGCATATTTATATATATGCAAAATGTTTCACTGTACATATAATGTCTCCAAGCTTTCAAAGCAATTACTATTGTAGCAAGTTCTAAATCATGTATCAAATAATCAACTCATGAGACTTTAATTGTCTAGATGCATATGAAATCACTTTAATAGGCTGCGCTGGATTACATCATAATCTCTAGTGTGAAACATCATTATATACTACAAAATCTCCAAATCCAAATAATATAATTAACATCGGTGTTGTAATCAATCGGTGTTTTAATTCCTTAAAATTCTTTTTACATTCATCAGTCATACGATTTACATGTTTTTCCTAAGACATTTTTGTCGAAGGGCTAAGATCAATAAAACTCCTTAACAGTCTTTGGTAGTATCCAATATAAAGCTAGTTCTAGAAAACTTCGGATCTCTTATATATTCCTTGGAGTTTTCACTTCATCAT
The DNA here is from genome assembly GCA_025629825.1 of Erythroxylum guanchezii. NCBI lineage: Eukaryota > Viridiplantae > Streptophyta > Magnoliopsida > Malpighiales > Erythroxylaceae > Erythroxylum > Erythroxylum guanchezii. The sequence continues at coordinate 9,202 of JAOTAX010137688.1, read as the reverse complement.
TACCTCTATTTTCTTTCGGTCTCCCAATATGCCATGTTCAGATACTGTACGACCCAACATATTATTTGAATAAGCTAAGATTCACTCTTATTGAACTTGGCATCTAATTGTTTCTCCCTCATGATTTATAAGATTTACCTCAAGTGTTAAAAATATTCTTCTAAACTTTTTGAATACATTCAATATATCATCTATGATCAGTCACTAACTGATCCAAGAAAAATTAGGACACTTTATTCTTCAATACCATAATATTGTCGGGGTATTTGTTAACTCAAACAGATATTGTGAAAACTCAATGTGCCCATAATTAGTTCTCGTAATTTCTTAAGTAACTAATTCCTCAAATGAGGTAATATTATCTCATGTTATTTTCAGTCTCCCAATTGACTTCTTTTCTCGAATGATTTTCTCCATTCATTTTATTTCTTCTAATTTCTCATTGACTTATTCTAATGATAGACCATTCTTACGAGTTTCTCCACACATTTCTTGAGTTGTTCTTCTAAGTTTATAACCTTCATCTTTTTTTGTAATTGGCTACTAGCTATTTTAAGCTATAACTTAAGAATCATTATAATGCTTTGTACTAGTTTTTACTAATGTTAATATAGTTTTATTCAATTTTCAAAAAAATAATACATTTTATAAAAATTTTACATTTTAGATGCCTCATTAAAATGTTCCTGCAAACTACATAAACTCTTTAAACTATAGTGATACAGGTAAGTTCAAGAATGAGCAAGTTGGTGTACCCTACCATATGATCACAATAAGCAAAGTACGGAAATGTGTGTGTGGATCCAACGTGCATTGCTTATCTTCAACGCAGAATGCCTAATATTTAAAATTCTCAAGTTTCCTCCCAAATTCCTTTAAGAATCAATGAAGACCTTCCTTTCTTTTGATTTTAACCTCATTTAATTGTGATGGAAAGAAGCAAAATTTAAGAAGTTTATTAACTAAATATTCGATTCATCAAATTATTCACTTGAAATATATAATTTATAGATATTTTATATATTCAAAATTTATTTAATGTATACTTAAAAAATTATTTAAAATAAATTAACATCATCATTATATAATGTATACTTTAAAAAATTATTTAAAATAAATTAACATCACCATTATCGTGAAAAAATTGAGACTCGTGTATATAAAAGATAAATATAGTTTTTATATATTTTTAAATATTTAATGTAAAATTAAAGTAGTTGAACCATGATTAAAGGAACTAAACCACAGTTAATTATGTGGAGGTGGTGAAGTGAAGATGCCTATATAAAGGGAAGCTTTGAGTCTCTGGTAGCTATTGTTCATTGGAAAAGCTTTCCTTGCCGACGCCTCCTGTGTTTCATGTCAGGTTTCGACCTTCCTTCTGTTGGTTTATGCCCTTACAGCTAATTTTTGAATGTATATTTATTTGTATAAATTTTTTATTTAATAAAATGTATAATTTATCTTTGTGTATTTGTTAATTTTTAATTATTAATATTAAAGATAAAATCCCTGGAATAATTATTTTGCAATTAGAAATTATAATGTAATTATAATTATGAGATTCGAATTGCATTTTGTATTATTCCCAAAATATTTTGTATTATTTCCAAAATGTTCCTAGTCATAGTTTCATCAAGACGGGTTATTGATGAAATGATTAGACTAGCACATATTTTTTTCTTTCTTATGAAGAAAGTAATCAATCTCATAGATTAAAGTGTGAAGATACCTAAGCAAACATGTGGGTGCTTATTAGAGAATAAGTTCACTGAACTAACCCAATCATGAGAATTCCGAATGAAACATTACTTATGTATCTGTGGATTATCTCATTATGATGGTTGTATAATTAATCCTTAGACTTAAGATTGCCAAAGTTATCTCATCTAGGAATTACTATATTTTGATGCTACTTATATTCTATTCTTAGAGTAGTTCAATTCGGTAGTTATTGGATATAGTATGAACTATGTGGAGATAGTTGAGTAAATCAATAAAGAATTCAGTGTCCTAAAGTAATTATGGAGAATGTTCTGTTGTTCTTGATTAGTAATTATTTTGGGAATCTCTGGCCAGAATAAATTGAAACATGGAAAAGTTGTTTTCAAATAATAATTATAAATCATTTACTAATTAGCAAGAACGAACATGATTGGATTATATAGAGTAGACGAATTCCATATTCTAATTCCAATTGGAACATTAGATGATGAAAGGATTAATTTATACATTATAGCCATGCATAGACAGGTTGAGTCAAACCACTTTGACATTCCTAATATTTAGGTGGTCATGACATGTTGCTAGACGTCAATCATGATCTATGATTATAGATTGTTTAATTAGGAAATTAGTGATAAATTAAAAGGATTTTAAATTTATCTTATTCTAATTATGAATTATAATTATAATTTATAATCATGACCAACATATTAGGAACCTAACGGGTTACACATAAAAAGGTTTATAAAGGAGAAAGTGAAATTTGAATTAAGTTGGACTTAATTAAGAAGTTTTAAAAACTTTAAGGATCAATATATGATATTTGATCTTATAAGGATTAATTCATAATTATGACTAAAGTTTGACTTTAGTTGTAATTTTAATAAAATCTAAGAACATGAAAAATAAGATTTTTCATATAAAAGAAAAAATTAGAAAAATTTGGAGCTAGCACTTACATTTTTCCTCTCAAATTAGATTTGAGTTTTCTCTGAATAGATCTGTGGATACCATTAGAGGTCGGACGATTGAACGACTCGTAGATTGACGGATTCAAGGAGATAAGAAATTATAACAAGAAATTGAAACATGTCAGTATAGCTTTGTCAATTTCTTGTTTTTGTTTTTAATTAAATTTTGTTAAAGTTGATTATATGAAAATTTAAATTCATTCCGCTACGTTTAGATTTGATATTGCTTTTTTTTATCTGATACCTTCTCCATCTTTTTCTGTTTCTTCTTTCTCAATCTTATCAGCATTTGTTTTAGAGATAATTGTTTCATTTTAGTTCCATGTAAGTTTAAATTACACGAGGAACTGAACTCTTTTTTGTTTCCTTGTTATTTTGGATACGAAGATGGAGAACAACGGAGCAGTGAACCGAGAGTTAAGCTTTCCAAGCAATAACAATGGAAGTTCAACTGCAAGAAGAAAAGGGCTGGTGAAAATCTAGATGCAGAAGAAACCAAATGAGGTGTGTCACGGCGATAGTGCTCCTACAGTGAAAGCACAGACAATCGATGAGTTGCATTCTTTTCAAAAGAATAGATCAGCTCCTACGACACCGATCACTGGAACACAAGGTTCTTTCTTCGCCATCATTTCCGAAGAAGAACGCCAGAAACAACAACTCCAGGCTATTAGGTAATTCGTGTTCTGTGTGTTTTCAGTTTCATATATGTTTTTGCTTTGATCTTATGAGAATAATGTAACCACCAACGACACATCACATATGGTTCAAGTGCATCGTTGGCGTCGCTGACAAAAGAGACAGGGCCGAAGGTGGTGAAAGGAGACCCGGTGAGGAAATCAGAAGTACATAATGTGACACACGTAGCTCATTCCCACCATTTCACACCAACTATAAGCATCAGTGATAGCTCTCTCAAGTTCACTCATGTCCTTTACAATCTTTCTCCTACTGGTAGTCAAACATCAGGATAGATGTTTTTACACTTTCGATTATGTACAAGTTAAGTGAAACGTAGCTTAAGAATCTTAAAACTGTAACACATAGGATAGACCTTATTACGTGTCCCGTCTCGTTCATGAAAGGGTTAAAAATGAAGGAAATGTGGAATACCTAATTTCCCTTCCATTAGATGTTTCCAAGCAATTTTCGAGGTCAAAATGAGCTCCATTCTCTTGGGATCTTCTCGAAAAATGTTCACGGACACTCGATTAACGCCTTTCTGCAACTTTCTTAAGACGTAAGCGCTCTTAACGGGTCAAAGGATCCGTATGCTTAGGAATTAAATAAGCAACTGCAGGACACCTTAACCTTTATATATAGCTTCCATATCGGGCTTCTCCATCACAAGCTCAATATGGGTTCGATCCACACTAACCAAGATCCATTTTCCTCCATGATGCGCTCATGAAAGGAGATTAATCTTGATATGACTTGACAACCTTTAAACAAACTAGATACGCAAGGTTTTCGATACTTTTCTAGACCTTAAGGATCACAATTGTCCAAGCAACCTAGACCAAGTAGTAAACCAAGAAAATTGCACTAAAACAATACGTCACAATTAAGATTAATTGATAAGTAAAGTTAGGGTTTATGGAACAACAAGAATGTGAAGAAAATTTCTCACAAAGCTTGCGGCAACAAAGCTCTCAATTATCAAAGTGTGTGTGTGACTCTAAAACTAATGTCAAGGCAACTATTTATAGTTGCCAAAATAATTCGAAATTGGGCCAACATCCCTGGCCTAAATAGGTAAAGTAACATGACCCAAATCATCCTAAAAATAGTAAGGAAAAATAACCCAAAGCAAAAAAGGACAGGCGGTGCGCCTGGTCTGGCACGCCTAGCGTCTGGCCTGCTGGGCACTAGAGTGCTTGCCTGGGCCTGCTGGTTGCTGGCATACGCACCTAGCGTGCGCACTTATCAAGGGCTGTTCGGGCCCAAAACTTGGCTCAAACTGACAAACTGAATCTGCGAGCAAGAATCTTGATTCTTCCGGAGTTCATCATCAACCACGCGAGCCACGAATGAATTTAACGCGGCCTTGAATCTTTTAAGCCCAATCCGACTTGCGGGGCTAGGAGGCAACATCAAGTCTTGATTAGCGCCGTGTTGATCTCGATGTCTGTCAATATATTCGTCATATGCAGCCTTGCTCACATCACCCCCAGACTTCGACCCATTAATTTAGATCATTTATTGAGCCACTTTATTACCTTTTTCTAGATCAAATTATGTAACTTAACTAATAAATTATTAAAAAATCAAAAAATACAATTAATAGTTGTCCAGTATTATGAGAAAGGACAAATTGTCCAACATTCTCCCCATTAGACAAGTATTAATTGTAGTTTTGACTCCAGTTTTAAAAAGTTTAAAATCGGTTAAGTCACGATTCTGTATTGGTACTAAATTTTAAAAAATTAAAAAAAAAAACATTGATCCAAAGGTAATGAAAGTCCAACATTTCGTCCTGCAAGGCTTTCGATATCAAAAAATATCAAACACATGTGTCATGTGCGACACAGGTTCAATATAATCACAAATATCTAATACCTCACTAACATGAATGGGAAAATAGAGTGTGGCAAACTAGGATGATACATATATGATCTAAAATGTATCATCTTCGCTTATAGATCTCGATTTCTCCAACTTTATGCTAAATTGTATATGCTAAACTACAGCAGAGAAATCCTGTTTTCTCTCATCGAATGCTAAACAACATTAGAGAAAACTTGTTTTTTCTCACCGAATGCTAAACAGCATTAGAGCAAACCTTATGTTCTCTAACTGAATGCTAAATTGCATTAGAGAACCTTTATGAGATTAAAAACTTATATCCCCCCTTGTCATGTTAAATTTATAGATATCTATACTAGACTGTATATGTCAAAATGACATAGGCTCAAGGTCAATCTTTATAAATGCCCAATGACCTTAAAACGGTTAAGATTAACACAAATATTAAGGCTTTCATATGTATTATAACTATACATAAGAACAGTTATTACTGAGGATAAAAAAGATGATCATCTATGTTAATAAATAATCATAATGTCATAATACATCAAAATATACAAACTTTTAAGAAGCAAATACAATGATCCCTAACTACTGCTGTTTAAGGACTTTAACACGCCCATATTTGATCCATGTTTAACAAACACTAGTGGGTGAAGTCTTTTAATCAACAAATCAACTAACATCTCCTCAGTCTTGATGTGCTCCACTTCAACGTCACCTTTCTGAATCAACTCCTTTATGGTCAAGTATTTGACCTACAAATGCTTAAACCATGTAATACTCTTGTTGTTGTTACTGAACAACTCTGCAGCAAGATTATCATAATATAACCGAATGGGTCTAGCTATCGAATCTACCACTGACAACTCAGAAATCAAGTTTCTGAGTCAAACCGACTATGTAGCAGCTCCATAACATGCAACAAACTCTGTATGCATGGTCGAGGAAGTTACCAGTGTCTATTTGACACTCTTCCACAATACGACACCATTTGCCAATATGAAAATGTACCCCAAAGTAGATTTGTGATCATCTGGACACATAGAAAAATCAGAGTCTATATACCCTGTGAGGTTTAAATCGTTGACTTTCCTGTATGTCAACATATAATCCTTGGTACCCTTTAGGTATCTCAACACACGCTTAACTTCATTCCAATGTTCCAACCTAGGTTAGCCAGATATTGACCTAGCAATCTGACAATAAATGCAATGTTCGGTCTAGTGCACACCTAAGCATACATCAGGCTACCAACTACACTAGAATACGGGACATTCCTCATAAACTCTCTCTCAACTTCATTCTTTGGACACTGTGCCAAAATAATCTCTCACCATGAGAGATAGGTGTTATAACAAGTTTACAGTTAGCCATATTAAACCTTTGTAGCACTCGCTCAATGTATGCTCTTTGTGAGAGGCTCAATGAGTGTCGAGATCTGTCTTGGTGAATCTGCATACCGAGGACAAAAGATGCTTCGCCTAAATTCTTCATGTCAAAGTGTTTGGCCAAAAGTTGCTTTACCTCATGCAACATGGTCAAATTATTTTATGCAAGTAAGATATCGTCCACATACAGTAATAAAAAGATAACTTGGCTCCCTCTGACCTTATAGTATAAGCATCATTCAACTTTGTTCCTTCTGACCTTATAGTATAAGCATCATTCAACTTTGTTTTCCACAAAGTCGAATGAAGTCAAAATCTCATCAAACTTTAAGTACCATTGTCTGGAAGCTTGGTCGTATATTAATTTAGTCAACTTACAAACTTTGTCAGTTGCATCTTGATCCTGAAATCCTTCATATTGCTCTATATAGGCCTCCTCAAAATCACCATTAAGGAAAGTGGTCTTAACGTCAATCTGATGTAGCTCCATATCATAATAAGCTATTATTGCCATAATCACTCTAAATGCATCCTTCGAGGATACAAGAGAGAAGGTAACATTGAAGTCAACTTCTTTTATCTAAATGAATCCCCTGGCAATAAAACGCGCCTTAAACTGCTCTACTTAGCCCTGTGTGCCCTTTTTGGTCTTAAATAACTACTTGCAACTGGCAGGTCTGCAATGTTGAGGTAAATCAACAAGCTCCCATACCTTATTATATCTCATATACTGCATCTCATCCTTAATCGCTTCCAACCACATATCCGCAACATATGGGGTTTAGAAACGACTTCTGTAAAGTAACTGGATCCACAACATATCCTATATCATAGTCTTGCTCACCCAAATAGACTATATAATCTGGTGAGATAGCAGGTTGCCTCTCTCTGGTGGATCTGCGCAACTGTATAGGTTCTTGTACCTCAAAAACCTCTTCCTAAACAGGTATAGGTTCCCGTGCCTGCATAGGCATAGCAGGCATGGTACTTGGACCTACATCCATCGGACCTAACTGTATGAGAAGTGGATACTAAATAATCGCAGTATCCGTCCTGCTATCTCCTGAATGATGTGAAGATTCCCTCTCATTATAGACATTGTATTCCAGAAACTTAGCCGTCTATGATTCCACTATTCTTGTAGCACCCTAATACTCCCTGGGAGGATATTGCGAGCGCCACACAAAACAGAACATACTGAATACAAAACATTTCACAAAAGCATAGCATTTAAAATAAACATTCCAAACATACGAAACACTTTATACATGCACTTCCAGAATCTCAAACAAACATACATTACATATCATAATGTCAGAAACCAACTTAAATTAAGGTTATTACAACCCGTTAAATAAAAATCTAAAGTCATATACAAGCCTAAAACAAACTCAAAAGTACATTTTGAGCAACACAAAACTCAGACTCCTTTGGCCATTGCGGTTGACTTGTCCCAGTCCCTACGTCCTTTACTCTGAACCTACACGGGGCAAATCTACCGTGCTAAGCATATAGCTTAGTGAGTAATAACTAAACTACGTTTAGCCACAACAGATACTGAACCATATGATATCATAAGCATCTCAACACAAAGAATTTCAGAACAGAATATCATTTATTAACGAAAATAGTTCGCATGCTAAAGTCAGTCATTCCAATAGCAAATCAGAACATTCAGAATACATAACTGATTTTCAGAATAGGGTGTTAACCCATCAGATCAAAAATAGGGTGTGTTTCTTATCAAAGCTTATCAGAGATCAAAGTGCAAAACGAGTTAAACTGTAAATCCATGAATAGAAGTGGGTAACAAGACTTATATAGAAGATACCATGATTGGCATCACTAAACAGAAGAGACCGAAGTCTCGACACCAAAGTATCCAGAAGAGACCGAAGTCCCGACACCGAAGTGTGCAGAGGAGACCGAAGTCCAGACACTGAAGTGTCCAGAAGAGACTGAAGTCCCGACATCGAAGTGTCTAAAAGAGATCGAAGTCTTGACACCGAAGTGTCCAAAAGCAGCTGCAGACCCTTCTAGGCATGCCTATTTACCCAAAACTAGGACTTAACAGATTCAAAAGCAGGAATGTCTGAAATTCAATTTATATAACAATCAATGCTTTTATACCATGTATTCCAGCATATCACATATTTGCAGCTTTGCAAATCATTCAAGCATATCACATATTTACAGCTTTGCAAATCATTCAATGATTCAAATCAGTAGCAAACAAAACAGTCAAAGCTAAACTATCAAAATTTGCTTACTGAAATACTAACACAATTGACCAATTAAATTACTTACAGATACTCAAAGATCACTTACATACATTTACTTACAATTGAATTCGTCTAAATTACTTACAAAAGTTACCGTCTAAATTACTTAATACAAACATACATCACTATTGTGCATGATTATGAAATCAATTATGCACACTCATGTATGCTGAATATGTGTAGCGCCCCCTTACCATAGAGTACCCACCGGGACGCTCGTAGGTCATTCTGGTACATATCCTACGATAAGAGACCACTACTGACAACCACTACTAAACTCCCCATGGCATCATAATAATAAAGCAGT
>JAOTAX010137680.1:0-17274 GCA_025629825.1 Erythroxylum guanchezii | reverse complement strand
TTCACTACAAGCCACAACTCTTAAAAAGGAAGCAACCTTTCATTTCCAAGTTTGACTTTAACTACTTATATCATAAACTAATTTCCAACAATTCTTAATGTTTCACATCATTTATATCAAATCCTGTCATTCTAAAATTATCCAAATTGAATTTTAGGATATGTTTGGTTTGATGTAAAATTTTTAATACAATGGAATGATTTATAATGGAATGGAATGTAAATGGCTGTAATATTAGGAAATTGTTACTTGAGAGGGATGAAATAGTTCATAATATAATATAGTGAAATATTGTTTAGATGTTAGATAGAATAGAATGTGATGTATATATAATAATAATAAATGACTATTATATCCTTTTCTTCTTTAGCTGACTCTCTCTCTCTCTGCGTTTTCTCCTCTCTTCTACCCTTCTTTCTTTCTCTCTCATAGTTCGGTCTGCTTAGTGTACAGGTAAGTCACACAACAAGTCATGACAACTATGACTTGTGAAGTTACAATTGTGACTCTTTCTTCCTCATTTGAGGAATGGGTCAATGCTTCTTCTATTTCGGAGCTTTTTCTGGATTTGAAAAAGTGCGGATTTGTATGGTCATGGTTGTCAGCAACGAGTGTCATCCATTGCTGCTTGGAGATGGTGCTCTTCCTTTGCCGACGCCCAAATGTATTGTCTTGCTTGGTATTAGGATAGGGTATATTATGTATTATATATTTATTATTTTACATTCCATCCTAAACATTCTAAATTAGAGGTTTTTCTATTTTTACCGTTTAGGATAGAATGACATGTAATATAAAACCCTCCACTTCTATCTCATTCTATTATAAAATCTCACTTCAAACGATGGAATAGTATTACATTACATTTCATTCCATTATAAAAACTCTAACTAAACATAGTCTTAATAAGAAATAAAGATGGAAATATAGTCAATGTTCTTATGACCTGACACATATTTTAAATTTGTGTGTCCTACACTGTCATATAATACTTACTTGACAATATAGAACTTCATTTTTTTAATTAATTATTAAAATTATTGAGTTATATCTAATTTAACTTAACATAATTAATCATATCAATCAACTTAAGTAAAAATCCCAAATCTAAAATCCATAAATTTCCATCCTTTTATCTTCACCGTCGCCCTTCCCTGTCACCTTTGCTGTTCACCCTCACCGCCGTTTATAGCTCTGCCTCTGCATATCCTACACGTTCATCATCGAATGGACATCAATGCCTATTTGTGCCCTGGAAGACTGAACTAGTATAGAGAAATATCTTGTCAAAAACAGAAAACAATTTTATGATTATCATATTGGCTCAAATCTCCGTCCTTATTTGGTTTTTAGTTATATCTTCCCATAAGTTTGCAAGGTTCCCCTTCATTTAACTTGTTCGGAGAAACAATTTGGATTTTCACGTTTGATGTTCTAACATTTGTTGGCCTTTTGTGGGAAAAGACACCTTTTTCTCTTAATTTTCCCATGAAGTCAATGGAATTGCCAAGCATAGAAACCCTTCCCGAGAAGAAAGTTGTATTGGGTCAATGAGATTTACTTGTGAATGAGCATATAGATGCGAAAGCTTTAAAGGACGGTGAGGGTCAAGGGCAACGATGAAGGTAAAAAGGTAGAAATTTAGGGATTTAGATTTTTTTACCTAAGTTAATTACTAGTTAATACAATTAATTAATTTAAATAAAATTTAATAATACTAACTTAATAATTTTAATAATTAATTTTAAATATTTAGATCTCACAATATGGCAATGTAAGATTTATAAAATTAAACTAGAAGGACAAAATTACCCATTCGTAAATTTTATATTACGAAATGCCTTGCCACGTTAGCAATCCGTGCGGTAGTTAGAGCCACTCCGACTCCCGCCAAAATTTTAAATATTTTTAGTGCCACGCTGGCAATCCGCAACAACTCCTAACCAACCAATAAGAACACCCCTCCATTTGCCTATATAAACAAAATCAAAGCGAAGCGGCGGTAAGCTATCTCAAATATCAATAGCTGAGCAGTTGTTCTCCGTAAGATTCTAGCAAATCGTCAGCATGACCACCGTCGCAGGAAGAGGCAAAACTAAGAACAAAGCGGTCTCCAAATCCCACAAGGCGGGTCTCCAGTTCCCCGTTGCTCGGGTCGCCAGGTTTCTCAAGAAAGGCAGATATGCTCAGCGTGTCGGATCCGGGTCTCCGGTTTACCTCTCCGCCGTCCTTGAGTACCTCGCTGCGGAGGTCAGTTGATCAATTGATGAACTAATTCTCAAATATCAATTTCTTTCTTAACCTTGGAAATCACTGTAGCTTACAAATGGTGTTTTTGTTTTTGTTAAGGTACTTGAGCTTGCTGGAAATGCCGCGAGAGATAACAAGAAGAATAGGATTGTGCCGAGACACATTCAACTGGCGGTAAGAAACGACGAGGAGTTGAGCAAGCTCTTGGGGACGGTTACCATCGCGAATGGTGGGGTCTTGCCAAACATTCATCAAACCTTGTTGCCTAAGAAAGCTGGGAAAGGGAAGGGTGAGATTGGTTCTGTATCCCAAGAATTCTAAGGATGTAAAATTCTCTGTCCAGTTATGAGTATACTCGCATAGCTAGGGGGACTGTTAAGATGTAATGAAACTGGTGGTTTGGCTTGTAAAACTTGGGTTTTGGATAACGAAGAGGCTCGTTCATGTTTGTTATGGATAATCTCCTCTTACTATTTTGAACAATGTCTGAATGTAAATCGAAGGGAAAAGTAGAAAAGAAGAGCGTTAAGCTCTGGGTTTAGTCGTTGGAAATCCGTGGCATTACGTTTCACACTAATAAAAAGCAGCTCTCGTATTAGACTCAACTAGTAGTTTGGCCATGTAATATAGTGGTTCCAATTAGGATGAAATAATATAGGCATTTGACAAGTTACACTAGACTTGGATCATCTGTCAGATGCACGCTGTCAAGGTGAATTGGGTGTCCAGTATATATGAGGAACGGCGAGGTATTTGCGTTCTTTGAAATCTTAATGTTTTGAATGTACAAAAAGTATAGTATCATTCTTTTCAATGTGCTAATGGTAATCTCTTAGTACAAAATTCTTTACCATCAGACCTTAGAAAGTTACAAACTCTTCTAAACGATCCCAAGAGAGCTCACCAAGTTTAGGATAGATTGTAAATTTCCTTACTTACAGGTGATTAGTTCACGATTCTGTTATAAATTATATCTTGTTTGTTCGCCCTTACATACTTTTATATTTCTTTAACTTTTGAAGAGGAGGGTCTGGTGTTCCTGCATATTATTACATTTGAGTACATGGTTATGCATTACATTTGAGTTATGGGAGTTAAAATACAGTCCAAAGTTAGGACAGGAAATTCAAAGCTAAAATTATGACATTAAAAGTATCAAAATCTTAATGTGTCTTGACATCAAAGAAAATTTGTCTGCCAACAGGAGATATGATCAGAATTTGAACACACCAATCCACATGGCATACTTCATCTGATATGTCCCATGAACAAGAACCCAGTAGCATGCAACTGATAAAATAATCCATTTAACGGTTGAAGTTTCTTGTTTGTAAGGTATCACTAGGAGAGTTGGAGTATGCTCAAAGCACTGTTGGAGAATTTGGAGCTGATAATAGAGTCGGGATTAAGGGGACTTTGCATAAAATATCTGCAATCAGGACTAGGAAAGGGATGATAGTGGTTTGACTTGCCGAGTTGGCAAAGCTGTTAGTGGTCACATTGACATGGTTAATGATCTGATTCAATATTCAAAGAGTATCTTGTTTGTGGGAAGGTACTGGTGCTGATCATTATAGAATATAGGAGTAGAAATTCTCAAGAATTGATTTGTTTGACAAGTTAAAGTCAAGACTAGTTTGATTTCAAAACTCTTTTGACTCTATTAAGTATTTTATTGGTGATACACAACTTTAAAATTGGTCTTTGTACTAGTCACTAATTAGCCAAACTCCATAATGCTTTTCTGATAGAGATATTTGCATCATGTTTAACTACTTGCAATCTTTGAAGGGCTGGAGTGGGTAAGACTACTGTTATGCAAGAGACTGCACGTGTCTTGTCGGATGAATTTCACAGAAGAGTAGTGAGTTCACCCCTTCTTTTCTCTCTTAGAACATGCACATGCACAATGAAGTATCAAACAAGGGAGCTCTCTTTAAGGACTGATGAGAGATCTGAGGCTTAACAATTTGGTAGTGATAATCTGCATTTTCTTTTTGTGCTACATTTGACTTAAGCAAGTATCGAAGTGTTTGTTAAAGGGGTGCGATCTTTGAATACTTCTACTTAAAAAATTCGCCTCTAATCAGATAAAGAAGAGTGTGGATAAGTTGCTTCGTGGAGAAACCCCTCTAGTTGAGTTAGTCATAAGCATCCACAGCCTGCTTGAGATGTTCTTTAAAGACGAGCGCAGACATGGAGTTCTGATCGTTAATTTGTACCATTTTGCCTGTGTTTGTGCCTCTATTGAAAATGACTTTTCATGTAGAATATGTTCTAGTATTGAAACAAACACACACTCATCCTATATCTGTTCCTTATCCTTATAATCATATGGGGCTTTGTGACCCAATCAGGTATAGTCTTGCATCAAATGCAAGTTAGTCTTGTGAATTTTTACTTGAAGTTCTACGTACTGTGGTTGGGTGGTAAGTTTTCTTACATTCATTTGTAAGTTAACTTATGTTGGGTACTAAAACTAACAAGGCTTCGACTGCATGATCATTTGCAAGTTTGCTTATGTTTCCTCCAAAATGTCAATGACGCCTAAAGTGATTCAACACATAAAAGTCCTGCCCCTTAATTTTGTAAACGGTAATTTTTGTCTTAAACTGTTAGGATATATTTTATATATATCTTAATTTATTTTGACATTTTAAATTAGACATATAAGATAATTAGAATATGAGATTGCATCTACGGTAGTAATTAAAAAAGGTGTGTATTGCTACATATCTTTATCACTAAAGAAGCCTATCTCAATTATGTCTCCTATTTTCAGTGGATTCTTTGAAATCTATCAAGATATGTGAATATCTCCTTGGTGAGTAAGGAGTCTATAGGTTTACATAAGTGGAAAAGTTTTGGGGTGTTTTTGACGACTGTCTTGGTCGGTTGTTGATATTGCATGGGTCACTGGTGAATAGGTTTTGTTTTATTGGCTAACTGCGTATGGGTGGTATTGCTGCACTTTGTCTCACGGTTAATATATGATAAGCAGTTCACGTATGTCAACTGGAGTTGCTGATTTTCTTTGTCTTTGAAGAAGATTACTGGTTGCGGCACATAGTAGAATAGTTGCTGAAGAATGCATGCTTTGTGGGTGCAGTAACTTGGTATTATTGTTGAATAATTTCAGATCTATTTCTGGAGAGCTTATCAATTTGGGAAGTTGTCTTTCTCTGTTTTATTTATTATTGTTTTTGAGTGAAAATAGTTAGACAAATCCTCTAACGAAGTTAATACGAGTTGGTTGTGTTATCGAGTGTGAAAATCTTTCACGGGTAGTTAGGTTGTGAGATAATTACAAAGATTGAGTGGTACTATGTTAGATCATTCCTGTGTAATTTTATTGAACTACAGTGAAAACGATTAATTTAGGTGAGGATCCCGCAGACGTAGGCAGAGTGTGCCGAATTGCGTTACCAAATTTCGATGTCTTTATTATTTTGCGTTTGTGAGATTTTACTCTATTTGTGTGAAGAATAATTTGCAAAATTTGTGACTTAAGTAACCACTTTGGTTTTTCAATTAGTATCAGAGCCACGGTCACTGATTCAGAATTTGGTAGCAAGTTGGTGTACATCCTAGATTCGCAGACATGGCTACAAGGGAAGGTGCATCAATTATCAGACCACTATTATTGGATGGTTCTAATTACCCAGCATGGAAATCCCTGATGAAAGTCTTCATTCAAGGTTAGGGGACGAGAGCTTGACATTCAATAGTATACCGTTGGACTCATCTAATAATTACTGATGATAAAGGAGAGGCAATTCAGAAAGGTCCATCTGAATGGACTAGAGTGAAAGAAGTGCGCTGGGGAATTCACAAGCAATGCACGTGATATTTAGTGCCGTTGATGAAGGACGCTTCTCAATGATTTCAGCATGTGAAACAACAAAAGAAACCTGGGATGTATTGCAAACCATTCATAAAGGATCAAAATCTGTGATAGCATCGAAACTACAAATGTTAGCTGTGCGGTTTGAATAGCTGAAGATAGATGAGCATGAGACTATCGGAGACTTTCATGAAAAATTGAGAGATATTGCAAATCAAGCTCATCAATTGGGAAGGAAGTACTCTAATGTGAAATTGGTCAAGAAAACGCTGAGATCGTTGCCATCGAGATTTATTCCAAAAAATGCAGCAATAAAGGAGGCTTATGACATTGATAATCTGTCATTAGAAAAAGTTATCGACAATCTCACAAAATTTAAGATGAATCTCTTAAGAGGTAAGCAAGAAAGAAGCAAAGGATTGGCACTGTAGGTGGAGGCTGGAAAAAATGTGATTAATGCAGAAGATGAGTTAGATGAGAATGAAGACATGATTTTGCTCACTCGAAATTTCAGTAAATGGTTGAAAAGAATGAAAAAGGACAGACTCGACTTTAGACAATATGGTGGAAGTTCATCAAGTAATAAACCAAGACAACAAGTCAAGACACAAAAAGGTGAACGAAAGGCAAGAAGAATTCAATGTCATAAATGTCAGGGGTTTGGACATATTCAATCCGAATGTGCTAACACATAGAAAAAACAAAGAGGAAAGTCCTTCACAACCACCTGGAGTGAAAATGATTCTGAAAGTGATTTCGGTAGTGAAGAGGAAATAGCAAACAATGCTGCATTGGTTGCATTATACAGCAAAAGTCCAGTTACTTGTCTAACAATAACTAAGAAGAAAGCAACTGATAGCAGAACATGGAGAAAATTTGAAAATTTCGAAATCAGTTCAGCTCGGGATTTAATATCAGACTATGACAGTGACAGAAGTGGTCTTGATGATAAAAATAGGGATATTTACGAGAATTACAAGGCTTTGTAAGAAAAATGGGTGACAATGCATAAAAAGAATGAATGATTAAAAGAAAAGAATCTTTGCCTGAAAAATACCATACAAGAATTAGAAAAGAAGTTGACGTTGACTTCGGATGAGTTTGGTGAAGCTAGAATGAAATTGGTAAGTACTGAAAAGGGATTGAGAATGTTGAATGGAGGCACAGAAAAACTGGATAAGCTGATTGAAACCAGTAAGGCTAAAGAGAATTTTGAAGGCATCGGTTACAAAGGTGAGCGTTTGAAAGTTAATGAAGGAAACTCTGACATATTCAGATTAGCCCAAGAGATAGAAGCACCGAAAAAGAGTCGAAAATTTATACCCACATGTCATTTTTGTGGGGTGGTTGGGCATATAAGGCCGAGGAGTTATCAGTTGCTACAAATGTTGTTTGAAAGAAGGCAAGGCCAAAAAAGTATGCACATTGCACAAAAATTTCAACATTAATCTTCAGCATCTAGATCTTCTTGGGTAAAAAGAAGTGAATTGCAAGCTCTCGTAGTTCGTACATTGATGAAGGCAACGTTACAACATGGTTGGTATTTTGATAGTGGATGTTCAAGTCATATGACAGGGGAAAAGACCTACTTGACTGATTATCAGACTTGTATAGATGATCATGTGACTTTTGGAGATGGAAAGAAAGCTTTCGTGATTGATAGAGGAACATTGTGCGTGGATGGTTTGCCTCCTCTCAAGAATGTGCTTCATGTCGATGATTTGAAAGCAAATTTGGTAAGTATAAGCTAACTATGTGATGATGGTTTGTTAGTTAAATTTACAAGTGATGAATGCAGGGTACTTACTGAACAAGGAGAATGTATCGTGAGTAGCAAGCGATCGGCCAACAATTGTTATATGCTGCAAGTCATGACTACGTGTAAGTCGGCCACTCATAAAAATAATATTGATTTATGGCATCAAAGGCTCGGACACGTGAATTTTGATCTTATAAGCAAATTGACAAAATTGGAGGCCGTGAGGGGTTTAGTTGAAATGAACAAAGAAGGGAAATTAATTTGCAGTGTGTGTCAGATGGGAAAACAGCATAGAGTGCCACACAAAAAGGTTAGATATGTTACCTCATCTCGTATACTTGAATTGGTTCGCTTGGATTTGGTTGGTCCAACACAATATGAGAGTATTGGTGGAATGAAATATTTTCTAACCTGTGTTGATGATTATTCGAGATATACTTGAGTAGCATTTTTGAAAGAAAAATCGGATGTGTTTAAGGCTTTTAGGAGCCTATGTGTGCAAGTGATGAATCTGAAAAATTTGCCCATATTGAGAATTAGATCGGATCACAAAAGAGAATTTGAAAATGCAAGCTTTAGTGAGTTTTGTGATGAGTATGACATCTCACAAGAATTTTTAGTACCCAAAACTCCACAACAAAATGGAGTTGCGGAGAGGAAAAATAGAACGCTTTAAGAAATGGCCAGATCTATGCTTAATGAAAGCAAAATGCCTATGAGATTTTGGGTTGAAGCGGTGAACACAGCTTGCTACATATCGAATAGAGTATATCTTCGAAACTTCATAAACAAGACGTCATATGAACTTTGAAGAGGAAAGAAACCAGATGTGAGCTATTTTCATATCTTCGGAAGCAAGTGCTATATTCTTTGAGCTCGTGAGCAATTTGGAAAATTTGAGAGCAAAAGTGATGAAGGAGTATTTATTGGGTACTCAAGTCATAGTAAAGCCTATAGAGTGTATAATCAAAGAACAAGGAAAGTGTAAGAATCCATCAATGTTATGATAGATGATACATCCTTGATGAGTGATCATGTGGCTGAAGATAAAAAGAGCAACCAACCATTTAAATCAACTTAAACCAGAAACGAAACAAAAGTGAAGAATTCCCCATATTTGCAGTTAGTTACTGTAGATGAAGTAATTGCAGAAAGTGAATTACAACCAATTATTACAGATGGAGCAGCTACAAAAAGCGATTTACAGTTAGTTACTGTTGAGGAAGTAACTGCAGAAACTGAAGAGTTTTCAGTTATTTCAGATGATGATGCAATTAATTCACTGGAAGATGATTTGAACTGAGGCTTTTCATCTCGAATATGAAGAAACAATCCATAAGCAAATGTTATTGGGGATATGTTTGAAAGAACAAAAATAAGAGAGAGAAAAAGGGTCAATTATAGAGAACTTGCAGGATACTTGTGCTATACTTCCTCACTTGAACCAAGAAGTGTCAAAGCAGCACTACAAGATGAATACTGGACAACAGCTATGCAAGAAGAGTTGATTCAATTTGTACGGAATGATGTGTGGGAATTAGTGCCAAGACCACCAGCTACAAATGTAATTTGTACAAAATGGGTGTTTCGGAATAAAACAGATGAAAAGGGTAATGTTACCAGGAATAAAGCAAGGCTAGTGGCTCAGGGATATTCTCAGGTGGAGGGAATAGATTTCGATGAAACATTTGCATCTATGACACGACTTGAATCGATCAGATTACTATTAGGCATAGCTTGTATGAAAGGTTTTAAACTTTACCAGATGGATGTAAAGAGCGCCTTTTTGAATGAGTTTATACAGTAAGAAGTCTTTGTGGAGCAACCGAAAGGTTTTACTGATTCAGCTCATGTCGATTATGTCTATAAACTGAAGAAAGCACTTTATGGCCTCAAACAAGCACCGGGGGCGTAGTATGAAAGACTCACTCAGTATCTTATCAAGCAGGGGTATAAATGAGGTAATGTTGACAAAACCTTGTTTATTAAAAAGTGTAAATCAGATTTTGTGATAGCTCAGATTTATGTCGATGATATCGTGTTTGGCGCTACACGTTCAAAAATGGTCGAAGAATTTGTTAAGCTAATGACATCTGAATTTGAAATGAGGATGGTGGGTGCGTTAAACTTCTTTTTAGGTTTGCAAGTGAAACAAGTGAAGGATGAAATCTTCATATCGCAAACAAAATATGTTCGCAACATAATAAATAAGTTTGGTCTTAAGAAAGCTAGACATGCAAGAACATCCATGAGTGGCTCAATGAAATTAAACAAAGATGAGAATGGGAAAAGTGTTGATGAAAGTTTATATCGAAGCATGATTGGCAGCTTATTGTACTTGACTGCTGGTAGGTTAGATATCTGCTATAGTGTTGGTGTATGTGCTCGCTATCAAGCGAATCCAAAAGAAACACATCTGACAGTCGTCAAGAGGATTTTCATATATGTAAGCGGAACATCAAATTTTGGGATTTGGTATACATCAGATTCAATATCTTATCTAGCTGGATACAGTGATGCGGATTGGGCTGAAAATTTAGATGATTGCAAAAGTACTTCAGGGGGCTGTTTCTTTTTGGGAAACAATTTGATCTCTTGGTGTAGCAAGAAGCAAAACTCAATCTCACTTTTGACTGCTGAGGTCGAATACATAGCTGCAGGCAGTTGTTGCTCACAGCTGCTTTGGATGAAGCAAATGTTAGAAGATTATGTGATTAATTAGAACGAGTTAACAATTTTACGTGACAATAAAAGTGCGATTGATATTTCGAAGAATACTGTTCAGCATTTACGGACAAAGCATATTGACCTTCGATATCACTTTATTTGAGAGCTCGTAGAAAGCAAGACAGTCGTCCTATCTCATGTATTTACCGAAAAGTAGTTGGCGGATATCTTCACGAAACCTCTTGATGTGGTAAGGTTTGAACAACTTAAAGGAGCCTTGGGAGTTTCTGCCATTTCCTATTAGTTTTTGCTATTTTTTATTATTTATTTGTTTCTGTAATTTTTTTTATTATTTATTTGTTTCTGTAAAAAAAAAGAAAAAAGAAATAAAAAAGGTCAGAAACGCAACGTTTCTTTTTAGTAAGGGATTTAAATCCCTAATTGCTTTCTTCCTCCTCTATCTACTGTCATCGCAAGCCTCCCACAAGCTCCCAAAAGCTCTCCAACGCAGGCTCTCTTCTTCCAATCAAAGTCTTCTCTCAACGGTGATCTTCTCTCCACGTAAGTCATCTTCCATCCAAGCTCGTCTTTCTCTCCACGCAAGCTATCTTCCACCCAAGCTAGTTTCCACTCCACGCAAGTCTTCTCTTTATCTCCAACAATCTCACGGTATTAGTGTTATATTCAGCATCTAGTAGTGTTTTTCTCTTCACTTTCTTCACTGATTGGGTCGTATTTGACGCTGCCTAAGTGATTGTTTGACTTGTTCTGATATTGGGGTTGTGAATTTGGGGGATTCTCTGCCAAATTGCGTGGGTAATTATTGTGTTGATATCTACTGTGTTGCATCTGATTTGAATGGGTATTGACGCCTCTGAGTTTATTGACTGTATTTTTGGTTAACTGTGGGTTGTGTACTTGTCGTGATTTCTTCAACTTGAGTCTCACAACTTGCTGGAATTTGAGTTGATTGGGTTGGTTTCTGGACCGTGTATATATTGTATTGCTGATCTCTGCTTAATTGACATTGGAATATGGGAAAAAACAAAGAGAAGATTTTGAACACAGTTTCGGAGAAAAAATCAGTAGCCTTTACGCGACGCTCAAGTCGCTTGCAGTTTCATCCTAGCTCTGGCAGAAGTTTTACAGGCGCCGGATCCTCTTCGGCAGCGCCCAGTGACATTCCCAATGTTCAGGATCAAATGATGCTATTGATGATGTTGCTAGAGTGATCGAGTCCTTGGTGGAAGACTCCTCTTCAGATTTCGAAGTACCTCCTTCAACTCAGTCTGCTCCACAATCGGTACCTCCTCCGGCTCCAAGAAGGCGTATTAAGATGAAATGTAGCAAATCTGTCCGACCACCTCGCTTTCGTCCCTCTACTTGACTACCAGTTGACAAATCACTGTCTTTCACTTTCTATACTTCAGCAGCCGAGCAGAAGTGGCATACATTGTCAGATATTGGAGTCGTGATGGATCGACCAATTAATTTGGATGAGTTTCAGAGTTATGGTCTGCATACTCTACTCTCGGAGCGCTCCCTGTTACATGCATCCCTTTTTCCTCAACATTATGACTCTATGATGGTAAAAGAGTTTTATTCCAATTTGATATGTAACACTATGAATGTGGATGCTATTTCTTTTGGGGTTGTCTATGTGAGGGGGCAAGTAGTTCATTTCGATGCTGCTCGGTTGAATGTATTTTTGGGGTTTGATAATGTGATCGGGGACTTACTGTATGATGATGAGTGGGATGTGTCGACCGATCTGATTGCCAAAGTTTTAACTGGTGGCAAACTCGTTGCTTGGCCATCAATTTCTGTTCTCCGCTCTTTTATGCTAACCCAAAAATATTTTGTGTTGTTCAAGTTGATTGTAACTAATTGGACGCCGAGTACTCATGTCGTGACAGTTTATTTAGCACAGGCCAAACTTCTTATGTGATTGGAACGGGAATCAATTTCAATCTTGGGTGTCTCATCATCGACGCAATGCTGGCCATTGAGAGTAAGCCTCACTCTCTTTTATACTTTCCATGCTTAATTTCACAATTTTTGTATTCTCATGAGGTACCGAGGCTTGAATCAAGCATTTTGGAGTCTGTCCCTTTGATGAACATTTCTCCACGCATTTTTCGGCAACCACGGGTGGTGGACTTGCCTTATGTTGCTTTGGGCTCTTCGAATGCACCGGGTTCCTCTAATGTCAATCCTCATGCCGCATTATTTTCTGAAATTGAGAGGATTGAAGGTGTTCTTAACGTTGCCACTGATGCCCTTCGTAACTTGAAGTGACACGTTCTTCGGTTTTCGAGCGCTTCCTAATTTGTGGCTTTTTTTCATCTCTTGTCTCAAAGGGAGAGAACATAGATAAGCCTTGTATTTCTTCTTTGTTGGACTTTTTATCTTTTGTTGATCGGATTTGATTTTGTTGCTCGGATTTGGTTTATGTTGATTGAACTTGATTATTACATTAAGGGGGAGTAACAACAATTTCTATTCTATATGTCCAATTATCATTTATATGAGTGGTTCTTGAGTTGAGACAAAAAATGCCAAAAAAGGAGAGATTATTAGGATATATTTTATATATATCTTATTTTATTTTGACATTTTAAATTGGACATACAAGATAATTAGAATATGCGATTGCAGCTACGGTAGTAATTAAAAAAGGTGTGTATTCCTACATATCCTTATCACTGAAGAAGTCTATCTCAATTATGTCTCCTATTTTCAGTGGATTCTTTGAAATCTATCAAGATATGTGAATATCTCCTTGGTGAGTGAGGAGTTTATAGGTTTACGCTAGTGGAAAAGTTCTGGGGTGTTTTTGACGATTGTCTTGGTCGGTTGTTGATATTGCGTGAGTCACTGGTGAATAGGTTTTGTTTTATTGGCTAACTGCATATGGATGGTATTGCTGCACTTTGTCTCACGGTTAATATATGATAAGCAGTTCACGTATGTCAACTGGAGTTGCTGATTTTCTGTGTCTTTGAAGAAGATTACTGGTTGCGGCACATAGTAGAATAGTTGCTGAAGAATGCGTGCTTTGTGGGTGCAGCAACTTGGTATTATTGTTGAATAACTTCAGATCTATTTCTGGAGAGCTTATCAATTTGAGAAGTTGTATTTCTCTGTTTTATTTATTATTGTTTTTGAGTGAAAATAGTTAGACAAATCATCTAACGAGATTAACACGAGTTGGTTGTGTTATCGGGTGTGAAAATCTTTCACGGATAGTTAGATTGTGAGATAGTTACAAAAATTGAGTGGTATTGTGTTAGATCAATCTTGTGTAATTTTATTGAACTACAGTGAAAGCGATTCATCTAAGTGAGGGCCCGCAGATGTAGGCAGAGTGTGTTGAACTGCGTTACCAAATTTCGGTGCCTTTATTATTTTGCGTTTGTGAGATTTTACTCTATTTGTGCGAAGAATAATTTGGAAAGTCTGCGACTTATTTAAGCCCCTAATGTCTTCACGGATGTACAAAATAGACCGTAACATTTCAAAGGCCTTGTTTGGTTGTTGGGTGATTAGCCAAAAATCAGCTAATTGACTCAAATCAGCTGGTTGATCCAATAAAAAGCTATCTAAAATGTTTGGTTATTAGCTAGTTGGGTTGGCTGTTTAACCCAACCAACTATTTTTCAACTAGCTCCTCTGCAGGAGCGTTTCACCTGGATAAGCTTATTTTTTTTATGTCCATTGTGCCCTCCTTAATTTTAGTCTCTCATGCTCAGCCGTTGAGATACTCCAGGAAATGGCGGTTTCGTCCACTGAACTATTGCCCGACATGAGGCCTCGCATTGTGGCGACTCATGCGAATGCGAGCGTGGCTCTATCATGGCCTCGCACCAGATTAGCTTGTCATTGGATCGAAAATTTTGCCATTTTAATCATGGCTTCCTGTCGACTGGTCCACGTTATCGAAATTTGTCGGTTATCAGAGGCAAAAAAGCGAGCAGTGAAGATCAGCCTCTTGTTGGAGATTCTAATGAGGTTGCTGTGCTTTTCTTCTTTTTTATTCTGAAGCTTCCAGGATCTTCTATCGTTGAATAAATGAGTGAATTTGTGGATAATTTGACATAGTTTATTGATTACAGTTGTTTTTTTTAGGTTGCAGAAACGCCTTCAGAGTTTCAGGAACGGGATTTGTCTGGTACTCCTTATGTTCCTGTTTACGTGATGTTACCGGTGAGTTTTTACTCCTTTTGTTACTTTATTTGTTTTTAGTTTCCATGTTTTGTCGTAAATTTTGTTTTATGAAACTAACAGGACAGAAATTGATAACTACAAAAACCATGTGATTGTGTTTTCCAAACTTTGGACTATTTGCGTCACTTTTAGTTGATTGTCCTTTTGTGGTGCTTTCAGTGTTTATTCTTGCGGCTCTTGACTAATGATTTTTGTGGGGGATTTTCAACTTAGGGTAATCAACATAGACTGCCAATTGGTTGATCCTGAAGGTCTTGTGAACGATCTAAGGATCTTGAAGGCGGTCAATGTGGATGGGGTTATGGTTGATTGCTGGTGGGGAATAGTGGAAAATCATGCTCCCCAGATATATCATTGGAGTGGCTACAAAAGACTTTTTCAGATTGTCTGAAACCTTGAGCTTAAACTGCAAGTGAGCCATACTTTTGTTTCTTTTACCCATTTGCTCATCCATTTGCAACTGTTACAATTTATGTTTCCTTGTCTTGGAATCTGTCTTTGAGAAAAAAGAACTTGGTGCTGGTCTACTTGCAATGGCTTGGTGATAATTGACGAATTGTTAGCTTAGCATCTTTCAGACCTGTTTATAACATCCTCTGTCTGGAAAACACTATAATTTGTCTCCTTACAATAGCTTTTTTTGCTCTTTTATCTGCAAAGTTGAACTGCTTTGCTAGGGATGGAGTAATTCTGCTTGTCTCTGCAAAGTTCAAAGTATGGATATGTTGAACTGCACCCATATAGATCCCACACTCCGAGCTTGTAACATAAACATCAAATGATGTTGCTTGCAAGAATTCTAAGTTTTAGAAGAATGACATCAGGATTTTGATCAACCTAAATGTAATGTGTTTCTTTAGGCATAACTTACAATTTTCTGTCATTGTTGTGTTGCCACACCCATGGTAGTTCAGGTTGTTACGTCGTTTCATGAATGTGGAGGCAATATTGGTGACGATGTGCATATTCCACTCCCTCGTTGGGTTTCAGAGATTGGTCGCACCAATCCTGACATATATTTCACAGATCGGCAGGGAAGGTGCAATACTGAATGCCTCACTTGGGGTATAGATAAGGAACGAGTTTTAAGGGTCAAACTGCTCTTGAGGTATGCCGTGGAATATATTTACTAAACTATACTGCACCTCTATGATTTGATGTATGCCATGTTTATTGTCAAAAATGCAAGTTGTCCTCTTGTGACTTGCATTTTCTACAAAAATTCTGGCTTGCTAATAATAGCCAAAAGGACATTTATGTTACACTCATACTGATTACAAGCCGAAAGCGTGTTGCTAACTTCAAACCTCTAAGAAAAATATGCCATCGTGTTCACCAGCTTAACAAGATCTTTAAATATACAATCTTAATTTTAAGGTTCTAATCTTGTTGACGAATTAAGTGCAGGTTTACTTTGACTACATGAGAAGCTTCAGGGTAGAGTTTAATGAGTTTTTTGAAGATGGACTTATATTTGAGATCGAAGTTGGATTAGGTCCATTTGCTGAGCTACGTTATCCTTCATATCCTGCAAAGCATGGTTGGGAATATCCTGTTATTGGAGAATTCCAGGTACTTTTCAGCACATATAAGGGGCTTGGTCCGTACAGGAGCAACTGTAGCTATATCTTGTACAATAAAGCTGTGAATTATTATTCTGTTATTTGTGAATTCCTACTTAATAAACAATTAAGCTGTGATTGTCACCGTGGTGCCTTGTTTACTGAGTCAGTCTTCCATTTTCTTGTTCTTTGGAATGATGCAAGTGTTTTATTTCAGTGTTATGTTTTTGATAGTGTAGAGATCGAAAGAAGAAATACAAAGCAAACAGGAAAGAAGTGCATATGTGTAATAGTTTTGACCAGTCTGAAATTATAACCCTTCTCTATAATTTATGTTTATGAAATATTATAAAAATTTATGTTTATGAAATATTATAATATTTATGTTTGTTTATATTTATCATTTTCTAATATTACCAAAAGTTTTTATAAATTTAATATAAAAATTGTGTAAATTGATATTGTATGAAAACATAGATTTCTAACTATATAGTAATGACTAATGAAGTCAATTAAAGACATGATTTTTCAATTGAGTTTTTAAATTAATTTTAGAATAAATTCATCAAGACTTATTATAATTTTCATATTTAAAATTGTTAAAATACCTAAAATTTATACATATATGTGAATTAATAAGGTGTTGCATAACTTCTTAATCATATATTAATGAATAAATTTAAATTTAAATTATAAGGTATTAAAGCATAACTTGTAACCATTTTGTTTTATCCCTAATTCTCTCTTTTTTGTTCTCTCTAACTTGCAACCATTTTGTTTTATCCCTAACTCTTTAATTTGCAACCATTTTGTTTTATCCTTAACTCTCTCATTTTTATTTTAATGTTTATCCTTATCTCTCTCTTTTCTCTCTTTTTCATTTTTATGTTTATCTTTTTCTAATATTATTTAATTATGTAATAGTTATTTTGTTACCAAAAGGAGTATAATTTTCTTAAATTATT
>JAOTAX010137642.1:0-17281 GCA_025629825.1 Erythroxylum guanchezii | reverse complement strand
GTATTGGGGGAGATAAACATAGCAGACTAACTTTGTTTTAAACTTTGTATTAAATTGATAAACTCTTATTAATTTAATTGTTAATTAAAGTTGCGATGTAATTCTTTAACTTTTATGCATTCAAAAGATAGCCCGACTTTAATGTCCCTATTAATGGATTGATTTGAGAATAGACATGTAATTTGGAGACCCAATTTGAGTTGTGGTTACTGGTCGATATAGAAGCGTATTTTTACATGCAGGGGAACCCTTATTTTAAAAAGGAGATGTCCACTTTATAGGGAAAATTTTGTCAAATTTTCAATAGGATCCTCGTAAAATGTGACATCCGTTTTTTAATTAAAACAAGAGCTCCTTAGTATTAACTTATGAACTTATTGTGGAGGAGACTTATAATTATGCAATTTATTAAGGATAACACCTGATGGTTGAATTATTTGAGTATAGTTAATGACCTTCATTGATTATAATGTTTACGTATATGGAGAGACAATGTCAACAATGAATTGAACCACATTTTAATGAAATTTATATCAGTTTGTAGCTCCATCATCAGCAGCTTCGTTAACGTACTTCAGTAAGATCCTTCTGCGTTAACTTTATATTATCAATTAATTTTCTGATTAAACAAATTATATATATATACAAATTAATTTATTATGCACAGATAATTGATAACTCTTAAAATTATGCATTTACTACAAGATCATGAAACCATAATTTTTTAAAAACATTTCTTACTTCCTATTACTGACAGAATATAAAATACCGTCAGAAATTCAATCTATTTTACCGACAGAAATACTAGCACCGTTGATAACATAGATTTATTTACTGATGGTATTATCTATTCCGTCGGTAAATATGTGTATTTGTGCAATTTTATAAACTCATTGTACCGACGAAATTCAATCTGTTGGTAAATTATACGTGTATTTGCAACGGTATTTATATTCCGTCGGTAAATATGATGACTTTTTCTGTACATTACCTTCGGTTTACCGACGAAAAGGCGTCCGTTGCTAAATGTTACTGACGGTTATGCCCTTTACTTTTGTCCGTCGGTATAAATTACTGACGGAATATCGCCCGTTGGTAATATATTATGGGCCAATGGTAAATTACCGCCGGAACAACACATAAAATGTCCGTCGGTAACTTTAGCTACGATTGTTTTAACGTCAATTTCGTCCGTCTTTGATTTCCGTCAGTAATTTATTTTATCAGCGGTATTTTCCTTCAATAAACAACTGATTTCTTGTATTGTAAGACTTTCTTGTGGGAAAAAAGTAAATCAGCAAACACATCTAATTTTGGCATTATGTAAGAAGATTGCAATGCCATAATAACATCAATCATATAAGGTTCAAATATCATGGCACCATTAGCATTAACATCAAAAGATGAGAAGAAGGAATGAATAAGAGCAATATTAATGTCTTCGTTACTACCATAAGCACAAAATTCGTCCACCAACAGATCAGTGATATCTAAGTTATGTAATTCATGCACATCATCATTATATTTCATTGCCTCATTAAAATTAAATAAGACATGGTCATCATCAATCCTTATAGACAAAGTGCAATCATCACAATTAATCACAGTCTTAGCAGTCCTCAAAAATCGTCTCCCCAGTAAAAGAGGTGAACGTGTGTGAGGGTGATCATCACATGTCTCAATGATATAGAAATCATAAGGGAAAACCAAGCTACCAACTTTCCCTAACACATCTTCCAACAAACCTAAAGGATAGACAAAAGATCTATCAGCAAGTTTAATGATAACAAAAGTGCTTTTCAAAGAACCAACATTAAGAAATTCAAAGATGGATTTCGGCTTCACACTAAATGAAGCTCCTAAGTCACACATAGCCTTATCAAAGCACATATTACCAATCACACAAGGGATAGAAAACGCACCTGGGTCTCCTTGCTTAATAGGTAATTTCTTTTGGAGAATAGCATTTACATTCTCTCCTAAGCCAACTATGTCACCATTTCTGACCTTGTTGGCTCTCTTGGTGGCATACGTCTCCTTAAGAAATTTGGCATACTTAGGCACATGTCTTATTGCCTCCAGTAAAGGAATGTTGATTTCCACCTTTTTAAACAACTCCAATATTTCTTTCTCCTTATCTTCCTTCTTTTGCCCGTTAGAACTCAAAGGGAAAGGTGGGGTTAGCTTATAAGTGGAATCCACAAGGTTAGGAGATACCTTAGAAGCATAAGATGGTTACTTGGGTTGAGAAGAAGATTTGGCACCCTTCAGGTCAGAGGGTGGTGCTGCTAGTTTTGGGTTGTTATTTTAGCCTTCAACTCAATCTCCTTATCCAAAATAATCACTTTGTCTCCAATCTCCTTACCACTTCTTAGCTTAAGTGCAAAAGCACTTTCCTTGCCTTGCGGCCCTTAGGATGACAATTTTTCAGAATTTTGGGCCTCCATTTTTCCAAGGTTAGATGCCAACTGTCCCATTTGCCTCTCAAGATTTTGGATGCCCGACCTTGTCTCTTACTGAAAAGATTTATAGTCCTGTTGACAAGACATGAAATTTTGCTATATGGACAAGGTTTTAGATGCCATAGTTTTCTTCATATCCATAATCTCATTCAAAGAAGGATTAGAAGAAGAAGAAGGGTTAGAAGGTGGCAGCATAGATCTAGAAATATTCGGTTGTGGTTGAAATCCAGGGGGGATGGGTGCTGTTGCTCCATTTGGCATAGGTGGTTGCTAAGGATTCCCATAGCGAAGGTTGGGGTGATCTCTCCATCTCGGATTATAGGTCTGAGAGTAGGGATCATACTTTCTATGTAGGTTAGCATTAAAAACACCACCAACTGCCTTCACATGGTCAGTAGAATCATCTTGCATAGTAGGACATGTATTAGCATTATGACCATACATGGAACAAATAGAACAAACAATAGCTTGCATATCACCTCTCATAAAGGATCGCATCATAGAAGTAAGCTCATTAACCTTGTTCTCTAAGTTAGAGACACTTACCTCATTCACGCGTCTATGATCAGCTTGGGTGCTAAATTGCTTGAAATTTGCAGCCATATCAGAGATTAAATGGCTTGCTGCCTCGGATGTTTTGTTCACCAATGCTCCACCATTAGTTGCATCAACAATACTCCTATCTTGGGGAGTTAACCCCTCATAGAAATATTGAATGAGGAGTTGGTTAGAAATTTGGTGGTGAGGACATTGATTGCAGAGCTTCTTGAACCTCTCCCAATATTCAGATAATGATTCACCATGAGCTTGTCTTATCCCACATATCTCCCTCCTAATGTTGGTGGCTCTTGAGGTTGGAAAATACTTTTCCAAGAAAATTTTCTTAAGGTTATTCCACCTCCTTATGGAATCAGATGGGATTGAGAATAACCACTCCTCAGCCGCCCCTTTCAAAGAGCAAGGAAAAGCTTTCAGTTTGACTTGCTCCTCCTCCACACCATTCGGCTTCATTCCACTGCAAATCATGTGGAATTTCTTAAGATGAGCATATGGGTCTTCACCTGCAAGGCCGTTAAAACAAGGAAGCAAATGGATAAAACCAGGTTTTAGCTCAAAGTTAAGATTCTCAACATTAATACAAAGAGGATGATTCTCCAAGTCAAGAGCAACAAGCTCCTTCAAAGTCCTTTGTTGTGCAACTGCCATGTCTTCTTGGTAATGGTAAGTGTGAGTGATGTTAGGAACAAGATCAACGTAGATGTTGGATGGTGATGAGTCGGCGGACTGTGCACGTGTGAAAGATAACTCCTTCTCAAAGTTTGGTTAGAAGAGTGGCTTAAATGAATGGCGTTGCTCAAGGATGATGGGATTGTGCAACGGTGTATGGGCTGGTGTTCGTGTGGAGTTGACCAAGAAATTTGTGTAGAATTGATCTAAATCTGCTTGTTCTTGATCTGAGAGTTTCTCTACGGATGATTAGGACATACAACCTTCAAAACAAATGGTTAAATGCACCAAATCACTAAAAGAAAGGAAAATAACACGCAAACTATACAAGAAAGATAAAAATCAACACTTTGATCCCCAGCAATGGCGCCAAAAATTTGATAGATTGTCGTTAGCCTACAAATTTAATCCCCTACTTAAGTTGATTTGTAGTATAGTGAAGCAAAGGTATCGTCCCATAGAGATCAAAACACAAGGAAGATTTTATTACTTTCAAGCAAAGTATGCGTGAATGTCAAAGGGGAAAATAGAAGTTGAATGCAAGATATACGTCTAGATTGGGGGATTTGTTTACTTGCGTTAAAAGTGAACAAGAAAAGAAAGAAGAAGACTTGATTTAAGTTTAGAAAATTAAAACAAAGTCGAAAGTTTTCGAGAGAGAAATTGCCAAGAAAATTTGAGTAAAAAATTCAGATTAATTAAAGATCAATAGCAAAGGTTTTCACTAAATCCTTAGGTTGTTTCTAATCATTGAAAACGAATTATATCTTAGATTGGAAAATTAGGATTCATCAAGCAAAGATATATGCATTCAAAACAAGCAAGACATGCAACAATTTCTTATTATTGCATTAATACAAAACTAGCATAAACAACACAATAACAAGAGCATTAAGGTTAAAATCAAGTCTGCTGAACCTAAGTTAATTTTTAACAAAGCTAGCATGCATAAAATTAACCTATGTCTTGATCCAACTAATTAAAACCTACATACAAGCTTCAATTTTAATTAGTTGTTGCTACTTAACCTAATCAATTTATTGTCCAGCAATTAAATTAATCAGATAGCATACAAATTATTCATGCAAAATTCAAATTCATGACTTCAAATTCACATGTATAATTCAGCAATCATGTCTAGATCAAGACCACAAATTTTCAATCATAGATTCATCAATTGTATACGTATGCTTCTCATAAAAACAATTATGAATTGAGCTAATAGCCTCAACAATTGGAAAAGAGAATTTAGTTCATAATTCTAAGTAAAACAAAGTTAAAAATCATCATTGAAAATATAGTGCATAATTCGGGTATAAGAAGAAGAAGTAGAGAAGAAAATAAAACTAGGTTTCTACCTAGAGAGAGAGAAAACGTAGGAGAAAGAAATAGCAGAAGAGAGATTTACGCTCAAAAAAGAGAGAAAACGTGAATACCCCTTAAACTAATGCTAAATAACCATATTTATATTGGAGGAGGTCTTATAGGAGAGGATTCTTTTCCAAGTAGAAGTAGGTCTTTCTTTCCTTGTAGAATTAGGATCTTTACAAGGATATGATTTCTTTTTCAAATAAAAATAGATCTTTCTTTCCTCGTAGAATTATGATCTTTACAAGGATATGATTTCTTTTCCAAGTAGAAGTAATTTTTTTCTTTCCTTGTCAAATTAGGATCTTTACAAGGGTAAGACGTTTTCTTCATAAAAATAAGGAATCTTCATTTCTTCCAATCTACATGTCCCCTGACCGTCTGGATTGTTCCTGGATCCATTTCTTGCAGTGGCGAACAAGAATCTTCGGAAATGTAGAAATCCTAGTTGAAGTAGGATTCCATATAGGATAAGGGTTTCTGCAACTTTGGTCACTTTGTGGTATTTCGACCTCCTCACTCTGAAAATGACATTCAAAAGTCCTAAGCCTCCCTTTTTAGGATGATTTTCTTCACTTAATACCTAAAACACTTAAAATGATAAAATCAATGTAAGTCACGTGATTTAGACATCGTAAAAGTATAAAAAGATAAGAAAATATGAGTGTATTAACTACTAAAATTTGAACTTTATTGGTAAACTCTTAAAGCCTAACTTTTGACTATAAATTATATGCCAAGCTAAGTTTATATAATACCAGCAGCAGCAGCAGCAGCAGCAACAACAACAACAACAACAACAATAATTATTATTAGAAATTTTGTTGATGTGTAGGGTCTAATAGGTCTAATAATACGCAACTTTACCTTTAACTAATAGAAAAAAATGTTTTCAAATAACCCATATGAAGGGGAAAAAAATGATGAAATGATAATAATAGTAGGAGTAGTAATAGTAATAATAATAATTATTATTATTATTAAAAATAATAAAAATAAATAAAAAGAGTTAAACAAAAACGCAAAACCACTTCTGAGAAATAGGGAGGGCTTCATAATTCATTCCACGCTGGAAGTAGGCACACAGCAGGTATAGGTTGAAGGTAAATACTATTTTCTTAATTATTTTGTTTAATAAAATTTTACATCTCCAAACTTTAAAATAAAAGTAGAAACATATAATATGTGCTAAATTAAAAAAAATATCTAACAAATTTAACATAAAATAAAAATTGACAAAATATAAAAACAGTCTAAAATAATTTTATTAAAATCTGAATTTAAAATATACACAATACTTTGTTTTTTTAAGAAATCAAATTCTATAATTATTTCTCTTTTCTAACAACATCAAATTTTGTATTTAAGTTGATGATATAATTAATATAGAAAGTGGTTTTATTAGAATTGGGTCACTTTTGAGTTCCAAGTGCTTCGACTACACATAGGAGATAAATGATCAATCCAGAAATTTAAATCATAATCATCAGAATGGGGGAAATTGTGGAATTACAAACCATTATTTATTCTGTCTTGCGTACGCATTATTCATTCTTGCAATGACATTTGTGATTCATTCAACTATTAGGCCTAGCATTGAACTGAAGTGCATCGATGAATTGCGTACTTTGGTTTAGACTTAAAGCTTGTATGTTATTTTGGTGTCGCTAAATCCGACTTTAGAATGGGCAAGTAGGCACTGTAATTTCCATGCTTGTATCAATATAAGTACGTATATACACATACCACAACATATAAGAACTCAAGACGTCGATGATTACATGATTTACTACAGGACAAACAATCGGTATGTGGTTTATTACCCAAGTTCTCATCAGATCCACAGTGAAAATGTAGGTTTTTTCTTATAATTTTGTTTAAACAATCTTCGACATATATACGTTGTACATATGTATATTACCAAAACTAGGCCACCATCGTTCGATGAAACTCGTGGAAACCGTCCCCATCAGTATCAAACAAAACTCAATCATCGTCACACTCTCGTCATGTCCATGTCCATGGTCACGAGCCCTTTTTGCCATTTCACGAGCAACAACCACTTAACTATATATTTATTCCCTTATGAAGCATAACTTCTTCCATGCTTACCAAGCATATCATAGTGCAGCAGTTAACTTGTTAATTATAGTTTAGTAATATAATTATTTATAAGCATGAAGTTCACATAATAAACGCACATCACAAATAAAATTATGATAAGATTATAATTATAAAATTTATATTATATACATATGCATTATCCCTAAATTATTTCTAATCATTATTCTATTAAGACTAAACATGAATAGAACATGAAAAGACTAGTACACGTTATGTTACACGTTATGTTTTTTCTTATGAAGAAAGTAATCAATCATATACGCTGAATTATATATGGAGATAAACAAAAGTGTAGGTGTTTGCTATAAAACAAGTTTACTAAACTAACTTCATATGAGAATTTTATTTAGAACTAATTGTGATGATTGTATAAGTGATCATTTGAATTAAGATCACCAAAGCATCTCATATAGGGATTATTATATTTTAATATTATTAATGACCTATTCTAGTCAAGGGTAACTTAATCGGTAGTCATTGGATATAACATGAATTACGTGGAGATAGTCGAGTGATCAATATAAAATTTATAACTATAAAGTAACTAGTAAGAATGTTTTCTTATTCTCGATTAATATTTATTTGAAAAATCCTTGACCAAAATAGAATGACACTTTGTAAAATGATTTATAAATATCATTAATTAAATCAATTGCTAATGGTGGAGAACTAATATGATTAAACTCAAATAGAATGGACATTATTTATATGCTTTATATCTAATGAGAGCATTATAAAATAAAAGAATTGAGTTATATAGAAAAATCAAGTATAGAAAGGTTAGTCAATGCTACTTTGATATTCCTAAATATTTAAATGGTCATGAAGTGTTGCTAGACCCTAATTTTGATATATGTATATAAATTATTTAATTATAGAATTAAATATAAATTTAAGAATTTTAATTTATATAATCATAAATACAATTTAGTATTATAATTTATATTCATTGCCAATATATTCAAAAACCTAATGGGCCACACGTAAATAATAGGCTGAAGAGAGAATATATTTATTAATCAAGTTGGATTTGATTATAAAATTTGAGAAATTTTATGATTAAATATTAGTTATTTAATAAATAAGGACTTATATGAAATATTGGATCTTATTTGGGTCAAATTAGTATTTAATTAGAATAAATTATAATTATAATTAAGAATTAATTGTAATTCTAATTAAAGTTTAGTTGAAATTAGAATTTAATTTTAATTAGATTACTAAAATGTCCAAAACCTATTATAAATAGGCTTAGGCTCTAAAGCAGTTGACACTTCTTGTCTAATCCTCTCCATAACAATTATAAAATTCTCTCAATGCATTTTGTGGATAACATTAGAGGTCAGATACTTTTACAACTATAATGGTTGAGATAAACCAATTTCACAGCTTGAGGAAAATGACAAGAAAAAGATTAAACTTCAAAATAAAGTACGAATTATGATTTATGTGATAATTATTTATAGAATTTAAGTGGTCTTGGCTTTCGAAAAATCAAAACGAACAAATTTCATTTTTATTCTGCTACATGCAGGATCGAGCTCACCCTTGATTTCTCAATAGATGGTATCAAAGTTAAGTTTTAATTCTATAATGTGATTAAAATATTTGATTATTATTGATCAAAATTTGGAATTGAAATTGCAAAAGTTGCACATCCTGAGTCTTAAAATCATATTAGATATTAGTTACGAATAACTTATTAACCTTATAAAACCCTAAAACCAATTAATCAAATTAGATTTGACTAAATTTTGAAAAGTTTAAGTGCAAAGTAATAAATTGGGCCTAACTCCACCTCAAAAGGCACTTTGGAAGGGGAAGTTTGACGTATATTTATAAATTATTTTAAGATTTTTACTTACTCAATGTGGGATTCCTAACACCCCTCAGCCTAGAGTAGGGCTGGACATTTAATGAGCATATTAGGCAAAAGGCTACAACAAGTCAGGCACTTCCCCAAACTATTGAGACCAGTTTAGGCTCTGATACCATGATAAATTGGGTCTAACTCTACCTCAAAAAGTACCTTAGGCTGGATATCTGATAGGTATATTGGGCAAAGGGCTACAATAGGCTGGTTATCGCCCCAAACTATTGAGACAAGTTTAGCCCACATTGGGTCAGGAATCTTATATTGAGCAAGTAAAGAATGTTAAAATGGTTTATAAATGTATGACAAACCTCCCCTTACAACGTGCCTTTTGAGGTGGAGTTAGGCCAAATTTATCATGGTATGAGAGTCTAAACTTATCTCAACAATTTGGGGCAATGTTTGGCCTATTATAGCCCTTTGCCCAATATGTTAATCAGATGTTCAGTCCTGCTCTAGGCTGACAGGGTGTGTCAGAAATTTCACATTAAGCAAGTAAAGAATGTTTAAATGATTTATAAATGTATGGAAAACCTTTCCAAGGTGCCTTTTGAGGTAGAGTTAGGCCCAATTTATCATGATATCAGAGCCTAAACTTATCTCAATGGTTTGGGGTGATGTCCAACCTATTGTGGCCTTTTGCCCAATATGTCCATGAGATGTCCAGCCCTGCTCTAGGCCGAGGGGGGAGGGGGTGGGTGTCAGGAATACGACATTAAGCAAGTAAAGAATGTTAAAATAGTTTATAAATGTATGGCAAACCTTTTAAAGGTGCCTTTTGAGGTGGAGTTAGGCTCAATTTATCAAAAACTATAACTTTTCAGAAATTCATAAGCTATCATATTTAAACATAGGATGATTTCTCACCATAAAAGGATTGGTGTTACAATCATAATATGGAGAATCGATGAACTTGGAATTTCTAACATAAAGAAACCTAGAATTCTTTTAAGACTTTAGCATTGATCTTTTGCAACTTTCTATAACTGGCATGGGTTGTTGAGCATAAAATTGACATTTTGAAACGTCTATGTTTTTATTGTTGCTATTGGCATAGAGATGTTGTGGGAAAGGGCTCTAAACTCTCACAGAACAAGATGAATTCAAGTAGATGCTCAATCGAGAATTAGATCATAATCAAGTTACACGCAATTAAACTCATACAACAATTGCATAAAATTAAATGAACAAACCCCAAGATCACTCCTCTCAACCTCCAGAACTCTTCTGGACCCTTAGGCCCTGTTTGGTTGGATAGTTTGGGATGGAACGTAACATACTTCCATCGTTTGTTTGAGGGTTTCATAATGGAATGGGATAGAAGCGGAGGGTTTTACGTTACGCTCCATTCTATTCTAAACAGTGAAAATAAGAAACCTCTGATTCAGGGAGTTTAGGATGGAACATAAACTAATAAATACATACTACCTAATATATCCTTAATAATTCTTCTTACCAATTTTTTCTTATACCCAATTATTTTTCTTCTTCATCCTATATTTTCTTCTTCTCCTTCCATTTTTTTCATTATTTTCTAGATTACTCACTTCTAAATCATCTATGCTGCATTTCTAACTCAAATACAATTTCTAAACAAATCAAATTCAAGTTCATCCTTCAACCATAACAAATCCAAAATTCGTTTTGCTCCTGATAAAAGTCGCTAACATCTCTTCTTTTTCACCAAACATCTCTTCTTCTTCTCTCCTTCTTTCTTTCATTATTTCCAGATTTACTCACTCCTAAATCATCTATTTTGCATTGCTATATCCAATACAATCTCTAAATAAGTCAAATTCAAATTTACACTTCAAACATCAAAAATCTAAAACTTCACATATACTTCCTCTCTCTACTATAATTTTTTTCAAATTTTTCTTACTTCTATCTTCTTCAATTAACCATAAAACACTTATTAAACCAATTTTTCTAGCTTAATTTTAGCTCAACAACACAAATCAAATAAAAAATCCAAGGTTTAAATTTAAACATCAAAAATCAGATTCTCATACATGCAAATTCCAGTTTCTGCATGTATTTCTTGTAGTGATTTAGTGTTAATTCCTTGTTTTTGATCTGTTTTGGAATGTGTTGGGTTGCATGGAAGTCAAAAATGTGGTTGAGATGAGTTAGAAAAGTTGATTAAAAAGAAAAGAAAGAAGAAGAAAAATTTCCAGAGGCTCGAAAGGAGAAGAAGAATCGCCATCATTTATAATAGTCATTTAAGGGGTATAATAGTCATTTATTATACATTCCATTATATTCCATCCATCTTCCAAACAATATTTCACTACATTACATTATGAAATGTTCCATCCCTTCCAAACAACTTTTCACTATATTACATTCCATTCCATTATAAATCGTTCCATTCCATTCCGTTCCATTACATTAATTATCATCCAACCAAAAAGGGCCTTAGCCTCTCAACGGAGTGTGTTTTAGGCTGAATTTTGTTGTTTGTACATAAGTGAAGAACTCACTTATGTACCACATGTCATAAAGTGGGTCACAATTGTGGACTATAAGTCACAATTGTGACTTGCTTAAAATAACAGCCAGCACACTTTGTTTTTCATCCAATCTTTTATACGTGTGACCTTTAGGTTCCAGGTTATTTTGAGCATTTGAATTAACTCTTAATCCGAGTATATCATGAATGATTTTATGCCACTTGAATTAACTCTTAATCCAAGCAAATCATGAAGGATTTTATGATGCCAATTTATTGGAACAT
This sequence comes from Erythroxylum guanchezii, assembly GCA_025629825.1. Lineage (NCBI taxonomy): Eukaryota > Viridiplantae > Streptophyta > Magnoliopsida > Malpighiales > Erythroxylaceae > Erythroxylum > Erythroxylum guanchezii. The sequence goes on along the minus strand of JAOTAX010137642.1, from coordinate 5,490 downwards.
AAATGAATTAACACATGAACTCTTCGATAGTTAATTAACCGACTTATGAACCTGTCCATAGACAATTACCGTGTAATTTGTCCCTTCACCATCCCATACCCCACTTGGTTCGGAGTATGGGCTATGTGTCAACTCCCACTAGATTGATTATGTCACATCTAGTCCAAATGATGTTAGTTCTTGTCCTGGGGATCTCATTATTCTATGTGTCATTAAAAACTCTCTTCATAACACATAACTACTTTGGCTAGAGACTCCCGAGTAATGATCCCGACAAGAGGCTGTGGGTATCATCTCCTTTTATTAGGAGTGGTGAATCCTTTATTGGCTACCCAATTACGTTCGAATACCAATAGCTATACCCAATCACCACCCTATGGGTAACCTCGTCTTGAGGCAATAAGGAATAGTGTCAAAGCACAGGATCAGTATCTAAAATATCCTTGAGTACCTCAAATCTAAGGATATTTATACCATTGCTATGATGAGATTAATCACTAATATTTGATAAATCATCCATATGATAATCTCATAGCAGGTCATCCGATGTACTTACTACTGTTAGTAAGCATCCACATGTTAACTCTAAATATCTCATGCTTATAGTTTATGAGATCCATTGCTTGATAAAACCAAGGAGTATAATATGTGCTACTTTATCCGAATTAACATTGTCTTGTCTCATTAATCCTATGACTAGGGATAATTTAGATACTAACATAATTGCACATGATAAGAATTGCATTATCATAATCTCATCATGATTTCCTTCGTATTATGTTTTGTATCATAGACTTCATTAATTTAATTTAAGATCAACATCAATTCATAAATAAATGAACATCAAATTAATGAAAATTGTCTTTCACTTTATTAATCAAAATAAAGTTTGTACAAAAGTGCTAAAGGCGATTGCCATTAGAGCACTACTCTAACAATCTAAAACTAAGATAAGGATTATTTAGACATGATTTTTAGTGTAATTTAAACTAAGAATGAGATAACTTATTTAGCTTTTGGATTAAAGTAATCCTAAGTCTAAATTAGTTATTTTAAATGTAGAATAATGTATTCTTAATTAAACTAAGTTCCAAACATAATTTTAAAATAGTTTTAAAATCAATTTTTAATTCTAAAATTAAAGTAATTATTTTCTTAACTTGATTAATATTAATAATTATATTGATTATCAATTAAATTTTAGAAAAGTAATTTCTAAAATTAGAATTAATTATTTCAATCAGATTGAAATTGATTAATTAGATTCCATAAAAATAAGAAAAAATGTTTTATTAAATAATTAAGAAAGGTGTTTCTTGATTAAATTTATTATTTTATTTATAGACTCATTATTCTATATATTCAAAAATTATTTATTTTTATGAATAATAAATTTCTTGATTTATTAAAAAAAATTCTTGATTAAATTTGAAAATTATATTTTCATTTATTAATTGTCAAAAATGAGCTTTTTAAAATTTTTTAAAATATTTTTTCAATTTATTAAATAATGATTTTCTAATTAATTAGTAAATTAATCTCTAAATAAATAACGTGAAGGATTGTCCTAATTAAATTTAAAAGTATTTTATTTAATTTTGAAAGTATTTTCCTTTAATATTATAAAATAATTTTTAAATTAAGAAAAATCATTAGATTATAAATAGTTTTCTAATTGGATTATAATTTCTTACTTGTTGAATTTTTTAAAAAGGAAATTTTATAAATTATAATAGGTAAGAAGCATAATTTATTGAAAAATGTTTTTAATTAAATTTTGTTGCAGGATTCAAAATAACTTGAAATTGTTTTCAATTAAATATGAAAAAAATTCAAATAAAACTAATTTCTATATGGAATAAGAATTAAATTCATTTAAGAATCTATGAGTTTAATCTAATATAATTATAGAAGGAGTTGTAAATATTATTTTAGATTATAAAGATCAATAACAAAACTTGATTTTTTTTTTCATATGATTTGATCATATGTGCATAAATTGCATGCTTTATTTATATATTTGAGAGATGTATGTATGTATGTATGTATGTATGTATCTCTTATTAAAATATTAAGTACACATTATGAACATGATTGTTGCCTTTTATTGTTATAAGAATAAATTAGAGTTTTGTTTATTGTTAGGCTTGTTAAGCAAACTCAAGCCGCTTTAACCTGAATATGTTTAGTCTTATAACATAGGTCATACTTAACAAAATTTGCATGATTTGTATGAACAAACTCATGATTATATAAATTTAGAGGCAAGGTTAGGAATAACATATAAGATATGTTTTGACAAAAGTTATCACCTAACGGTCCTAAGAGTCACATACGATGTGATTGATAAAGTCGCTATCTGCCTAATTTAAGTTTAGTTGATTTGTTGAGGAAACTCAAGATCAACTAAATTTGAATAGTATCCTAGTCCACTAGAGAGATTAAAGTAGTCTTTCCAAATAGTAGTAAGGGTTATTATTTCTAATAAAATAATGAGAGTAACCAAATATATTATCAAAATCTTAATTTTATTTTGTAGTCATAACATATAACTAATACTTGCTTTTCTGACATTTATATTTTGTTCTTAGTAGAATTTACCTTGTTTTGTATAGTTGATAATAAGTTAATGAATTCAATTTTTTGGATATAATTTATATTTAAGTAGAGTTCTCAAAGTTAGTTACAAAAGTTGCATGCCCATTATGCAATTTCGTTTTAATCCATGTTGAGGATTTGGTATTTAAAGTTTTAGAGATATATTAACATCATATAAATAACAAAATGTATTAACATTTTAAATTGACTAATGTCTCATAAACTTTAATGGCAACATATAAGATGAATGTAAATACCAAGATAGCATAATACAAGAGGTTGCATAAAGTGGAACTCAAAGGTATAGTACCTTACTAAAATTGCTTTACTAAATTTAACCTACTAAAACCATAAATATGAACTACAATCAAAGGCTTTCTTTAGTATGATAATAATTGTCATAAGAAGAAAATGATTGTATGACTTTTCTTTCCTATACGAAATATGATATAGATTGTATATATTTCTAGTCCATACTTATAAGTATGTGACACTAAATATGGATTCAACATTATTATAATATTCAAGGCATGATTAGAAATAGATTGTTAAGAAAAAGTAGTTTTTTCAATCTTGTACAAATAGTTTGTATACATATGTGATGTGTTAGAAACTTATGCCTAATATAAGTGACAAAATAGAGATAACCAATTATAAAGTGTCAAATCTTTTGAAATTTTTCAATTCAGTGTCTAAGCTTTTAAATCTTTAATTGAGTTATCAACCTTTTAAAACCTTAACAGTTCAATTCAAAACATTAGTTCTATAACTATTAATAATTTGTGATTTGACTAATATAATATTTAATGTTCATGACGTGTAAATGTCTATGAAGAAAAATAGTGGCCATAGTTAAACTAGAGTAAAGAGAAAATTTTAAGGTGAACACCTATATATTATGAATAATAGAGATTCTATTAATCAAATCAACAAATTACTAACAAAACTAATGTTTTAAACTAAACTATTAAGGTTTTAAAAAGTTGGTCACTCAATTGAAAATTTAAAAAACTTAGACACTAGATTGAAAAAATCATAAAAGAATGGGCACTTTAGGATCACTTATACCCTAAAAATATATATTTAGATAATGAGACTATCCTTTTATACCATATCGGTTAAATCAATTTGATAAAAATCATAAAGTTACATACAAGAATAAATGTATCTATTTGATTATGAACAATATGAAACTTGCGAAACTTATGTTGATGAATAACTAAATAAATCATTAGTGAAAGGATGACAATGATATTAAATGTCAAATTTATGCATATGTTGTTTTGGATATAATAATAATTTATAAAAGTATATGACCCATATATTTCATTAGCTATACTAATGACTTTATATGATATAGTCATATGTACTAAATGAAAAATTAATTAAAAACTTTGAAAAGTTGAAATTATTTTAAGTCTAAGTAGAAATTAAACATTAAGAATACTTATTCACTTCAATGAGATCATTGTGATGAGATATAAATTTTTAGATATTTATAGGGAATAAGATTCTTTAGTGAATTTCTCCATAACTAAAATCCATACTAGATATTATACTAGTATGGAATTTAGTTATATTGTATGATTTAGTATTTATTCTTTTTATAGTTATGCCTAGTACTACAACTTACCTTCAATAGTTCTAATTGCGTCAATTATCAAGATTTTATATTAGATAAGATGGTAAGACTCAAAAGAGTCAAAGTTAATGATTTAAGATGTGGTGCTTAGTTAAAGCACACATTATCCAATAAGTTTAGAACTAAATTAGGTAATAACAAGTTATGAGATATCCAAAAATTTGGATATAATCATACTGACCCAATGAACTAAATTGTTTGTTTCAGTGTATATTTATAGGAAAATGATTCTTAAGATAAGTAGTAAGAGTAAGATGAAATTCGAGGAGTTCAAATCTCACGACAATGCATCCAGTTGGAACTATTACCTTTGTTGGTGCATCTGAAGTATAGTTGAAAGGTTATGAGACATTAAAAGATTTAATTTCATAATAAATTGAAAGAGTTTCTTGTGAAGATGATTACGAGTTTATAATGTCTATAATAAGGTTAGCGGGAGAATAATTGTCCTCTTTAGTGGAAGTATGTAGAGACATATTGCTCATAGAGAATAATAATTCATATTTTCAATTTGAAAAATATAATTGTCCAAGAACAACTCTTGTTAAATGTAGAAAACGTAACAACTTAATTTTGAGAATTAGATCTATATAGATATTGAAGTTGTTTACTTATTCTAGTTTACAATATTTACTTATTCTAGTTTAAGTACCTAGATAATGTATTAAAGATATTTAGTATTTGAGATATCTCATACTTATAAAGTATCAAAGATATCTATTATTCTATCTATGAGTTAATATTCGAGTTCAAAGTTATATGAATATTAACTTTAGAAGTAAATACTTACTAAAGTATATTTTACTTAGAACAATATTATTCAAAGATTGGAAAAGTTCTATTATAGCATAATTGCTAATCAAGCTATAACACATTCTTCATTTGGAAATGATTATTTGGATCAAAAGTTTTTTAATAAATTTGATATAGTTTCTTGTATTGTTCAAGCAGTGATATACTATAGAACATTAGTTTCATTGTGCATGCAAAATGATAGTATTTAGGTAGTTTTCCTTAATTAAGATGAAAGTTGTAAGATTTAAATAAGTATTCACTATAGAGATCATTGTAGAATTCTCTTACAAGATCATTATTCCAACAGTAGCATGATCGTCATATAGTGATACGGTATCAGATATTTAAACAATTGATTTAGTGCAAGTAGGAGGTTGTTGGTTTCGACCCTACAACCAATTAGTTGGTTGTAGTTTAATGACATAATTAATTATAGGCATTCTTTATTTTATAAA